>OZ018322.1:108903795-109191295 GCA_963969495.1 Ceratothoa steindachneri | reverse complement strand
CCTTTGAAGGGGCTGTCCCCTAACTTGCCTATGTTTGTTGCTATTGGTACTGCCTGCGAGGTCGTGCATGGTGTAACAGGGATAAAGTGCCCCTGTCCCCCTTAAAACCTGGATTAATGCCACGCCTTTCCCGCCTGAGGGTATGGCGGGTGTAACATGAGTCAGCATATTGCAGTTGACATCTGAAGAACTGCGTGCCCTTTTAGGCCTAATTCCTGGAGGAGGATCTGCGGCGGCTATCTCTCTTCCACACATTTTCACCAACTCCATCTTCACCCCCATTCTTTACAGATCTTTCCTTTCTACGGGAGATGTACTCGTTGGTTTTCGCTTTATTTGTTAATGCAGATATATGTATATAGGTAACGTGAGCTTTTAGAGAGAATTCTCTATCGACGGTGCAACAGATTTCTAGCATTGCTGGAAAAAGCATTGTCAGAAAAGGCCATTGGCACCTGGCAAACTATCACAAAAGGCAACTGGTAGTTTACCGAAGTGTCAGAAGAGGCACCTGGGAATTGACAACATTGTCGTCAGAAGAGGCAACTGGGAGTTGACAACCCGTCAGAAGAGGCAACTGGGAGTTGACATCAGTGTCGTTAGAAGAGGCAACTGGTAGTTGACAACATTGTTACCAGAAGAGGTAACTGGGAGTTGACAGTAGTGTTATCAGAATTGGCTACTTGGAGCCGACTAAGGTTAAGAAAAAGAGTAATAGTTTTACATCGAGCCACATCTGACGGAGTGTCTACCTCGGTTTTGTCATGATTGTTTCAGAAGGTTGTCCCAGAGGCATTCAGTGATGATGAGGTAAGCGGATAGATGATTACGAGGACTCTCGGCAAACGGGGCTGGGCCCAAGGGGAGAGATTTGCGTATCGTCAAGCTTAGAAGCCTAAGGCGACTCGAAAGAATAGGAAGAGGAAGAAGATTATTTGAAACAGGAACGGGCCGAAAACTAGGCCCTGTGGAAAACCATAACATACTTTTACCGGCCGATTAGCGTTTGTTTCCCGCGATAATAACAGGGTGCCCATGCTCATCTATGAAAACTTTAAAACCCTCTTGATCACCCGACCCTTGCTTTCCCACTGGATACGATCATGGACTTCTCTTCCGACCAGGCGAGTTCAAGGCCTTCGCGACAGCCTATATCTCGCCCTGCCTCAACTGTGGTGGCCCACATCATACCCCTCACAAGAAGTGCCCTCACTACCTCTATCACCAGGCGATCCGCGTTCGGCCCCTACGATCCGGTATCTAGACCCCAAGCAAAACTAGACATGCGTGAAGAAGGGATCACACTGTCAACACCCACCTTTTCCGCTGTAACGAGTGGTTTTCCTAGCATTTACGGCACTCTATCCACGTCTAGCACGTCGGCTCTCAGAGCCAACCACCCGACACCAGCCTCTCTATCTCGAATAGTCGCTCCTCCCTTGAAACAACGCACCAAGGAACCTTTGCGAACACGCCCAGCTACGTCTTCGCAACAAGGTGACGCAATAAAAGAACCAATATCACCCCCGGATCTTGATGAAACACAACCCATCTCTCCCCGTCGAAGAGTGCCACTCTCGCCCGATGTACATGTCGTTCAGCTATCTTAAAAATGCGCTTCAACCCTAAATCGCAGGAACAACCATCAAAGAGAAAGAGACCGAACTCAATCACCTCCCTCTCCCTTATACATATCTATCAAATAATGAACCCATCCACGTACCACCTACAACTAAATCAAAGCGATCCCGCACGATGATGAACTTATAGATCATCCACCTACCCAGGCACCTCCCTTTACTAAGGACACGATGGATGTGGAAGCTGCTCTTGCCCCGAGTAAGCTGCTGCCCAGTCCCATTCACCGAAAGTTATCACTACCCAATGTCGCTCCCACAGTGAATCCCTTAATCCCCTGCGGAACAACCGTAAGGGAGGCGATGGTCGTAAGCGCTCTCTACCTTCTCTCTTTGAGCCCCGGCAACGACAAACGCACCCGACTAGAGGAGCAATGAGCTGCTCAGAAGAAACGTGGCTTTACGACATTAAATCACATACCTCGTATAGCCACTTGCAAAGCATACTATCCGAGAAAATACCCTCACCCGACGAAAAAGATCTTGTAGACCTCTCGCTCGCCAAACTACATGGAATCGGTACACCGAATCACTATACCGATAACGATAACACTTGGATATCCCCATGCTTAAATAAAACCACCGAGACCGCCCCAACTACCGACCCTTGTCAGTAATGTGATCACCTGGCCGACTTATCACTTTGCCTTATGCCCCTCGTACTACCTAACCGCACCTCGCTGATTACAGATTATGATCTGCCTCTGGGTTTTACAGCTGCCAATATAGCATCCTACAACCGACATCCTCCTCTCTAGATTCTTCTTAGAGCACCAGAAAACTACCCTCCTCCCCGTAAGGAGTGCGACGATTTGCCTTCCTTGCCGCGTGCCATTGCGCCGCGACTGTTCCCATGGACCTATCCCCCAATGCCGCGGCGGCTTCAGGTTGCTTTCTGTCGTGTCCGAATCGGACACACTCGTGTGACGCATCGCTATTTGATGGAGCGCTCGCCTGCGCCCTATTGCAACGACTGCGTCGTCCCCCAGACTGCGTCGTCCCCCAGACTGTTCGGCACATTCTTGTCGAATGTCCCAGTCTGGGTGATCTTCGCGCACGACACCTGTCCCGGTACCGGGATAGGCAGGGTCGCTACCGCCTGTCTCTTGTACTCGGGACGAGTGCGTGCACTTTGACTGGTGGACTTGTTGACTTTTGGGGGGAGGCCGGCCTTCTCCCTTTCATTTAACCAGGTTTAATTGTTGTTTTTGTTATTGTTATTGTTATTTCTTTTTATTGTTGTTTCCTGTTCAATTTTTTAAAGTAGCCCAGAACTAGGCTGTTTGTTTACGGCGACTTATGCCTAAGTCGGCAGTCGCCAGATAGCCCCTTAAAAAAAAAAAAATGCCTTCCTTGCCGCTGTGCTGACGGGACTCAGCGCCACATCCAGCCCCACTTAGCTTCTTCTCCTTTGTGACAGCCTGTGTTTTTACCCTACTTCCTCACTTTCCCTACAACCTCAACCACAACTTTCTCTGGTCTGCCTCTAATTTCACAGGGTAGACGCCGACCAGCTTCCTCTCACCCAACAACCTCGGATCGTGGATGAGGGGGAAGGGGACTTTGTTCCCCCATCCCTGATCTTCGGCCTCAGGTGGTGGGTTTTTAACAACCTGCTTCATTTCTACCCACACCTTCATCACATACCCTTCTTCTTCCTTTGCCTGACTATCAATTTTACGCCATGCTGATGGGCTGCCAGGTCACTAGGCGAGAGGAGTGGCCTCAAATGGCGGCAGCTCGTTTTGCTGGCCCCGTGTTCACCCATCACAGAGCGAGCTACTGCGCGGGGGGAATAGCGTTTCCATCCCGTGATTATTATAGGGTCACCATGCCCAATGATAGAAACCTAATAAATAAACCTCTCCCATTGCCCTTTACCAGCGTCAGAGCCGCCCTCGGGTAGCTCCGAAGTAGAAAAGGAGGTTACCTCCCTGTGCTCTTACAGGGAAGCCTCTAAACTTCTCTGACCAGAGAAGAGGTTTACTCCTCTCCTATGCCTACGGGTGCAGGGGACTCCCCCTCACCCCCTTCTCTGTAGTTGCCCTTGACCAACTCCTTTTCTCCAGTGTCAGTCCCCCTCTTTTACCTTCTAAGGGGACTACCAAGAAAGCACGCGGGCAGTCCAAAATTGACCGCTCCCGTTGCGAGCGGTTTTCGATAGAGCCAACCCCCTTAAGGGGGTAAGCTATAGCAGGGCCCGCCGGCCCGTGCCCCCTAATGTCCTGCGTGCGTGCGCGACCAGCTTCCAGGGGGTCGGTATACCTGCCCCCTCCTTTACCCCCCGTAAGGGACACGGCGATTTTCTCTCCTGGCCGCCGTGCCGACGGGACTCAGCGCCCCGTCCGACCCCACCTTAGCATCCTTTTTCTCATGCTAACCCCTACTTCGTCTTCTGTACCAATTCTCTCTCACCTTGCATCGTCCTTCCATCTACGTTTGTTTGTCGATCTCGGTGTATCAGAGCTGTCCGTCAAGGGGCGCGACCCCATGGCTGGGTCCTGCCTGTGTTGATTACAAGGTACCTGAACCGGAGTGGCACTCTTGGAGGTCTTTGCTTTCCCAACCGGTAAATTTACGAGGCTGGCCGGCCATTTTTAAAACGATGGTTGTGTCAGGGGTCGACGGGCTTACCCTCCTGGTTGGGCCGGCGCTCCGAATAGGTGTCTCGACGGTAGGCAGTGACTGCGCTGCACGAGTTCGCACCCCCTTTTATACTCTACTTTATATTCTCTCCCGCTTCTCGTACTACGCCTGTCAATAAGTCCTCTTTTTCGCGCTTGTTAGATCCTTTCGCAGAATTGATAGATCCTGATTTCGATTATCCTCGTTTCCTGGAGCTGAATTCGAGTTCCAGGTCTCCGCTTTCTAAATTGGATGTGTTTAATTTGAATGGGAAGTTTGAGTCCAACTGTGGTGCGCCCCGCCGTATGTGGGCCCGTGGTAGTGGCGATTTAGTGGTTGAGGTATCTTCGCGAGAGCAGTGTGGTGCCGTCAGGATTTGTTCTCCCTTTCGGAGGTCCCGGTTTCGGTTGTGCCCCACCCTCGCCTTAATTTTGTTAAGGGAGTGATTCGCTCCAACGAATTATTGCAATATGATATTTCGAGACTAAAGGATAAACTTTAGTCCCAGAGGGTTACGGACGTTTATAGAGTTTCTAAGTCTGTTGGTCCGGCTAAGGTTCCTACGAATACGCTCATCGTTACCTTTGAGCGTCAGGATCTGCCTCAGTTTGTTCGTGCTGGTTATCTTTGTGTCCGTGTCCCATTATGTCGAGCTCCCCAGACGTTTTAATTGCCACCAGTTTGGCCATATGAGCAGCAATTGTAGACAGGCTTGTCGCTGTGTGGCCTGTGCGTTGGCGTATCATGGCTCCTCTTGTGGGAATCATGAATGTTGCGCCAATTGTGGAGGTTCCCATAGCGCGGCTTCCCGTTCTTGTTTCGTATTTCTTTTCGAAAAGGAGATCCTGGCTCTTCGGGACTCCCTCAGGTTGGGCTTCCGTGAGGCCCAACCTTCTCTGACGTCCTCCTCCCGGCCGTCCCACTCCTCCTTTGTCTCCTCACGGCCCGTCTGTTGCTCCTTCTCCCCTGCCTTTGGTCTCTCCTCGCGGTTTCTCCGTTGCGCCCTCTCCTTTGTCATTGGTCTCTTCTCATGTTCCTCTCTCTGTCGCGAACCGTGAGACCGACCGAGCTGAGACGCTGGAGGATATCCGGCAGTTCCTCCAGGCGTCTTTCCCTGCTGTTCCTCCCGTTCCTTTGCCTCAGCGCAAATGGAAGGGTTCCCCTTCACCCCGTTCGGAGTCCAAGCGCGCTGCCTCTGATGAGGCTGGTTTGCCCCCGAGTCGGTTGTTGAGGAGTCCTCTGTTTTGATGTCTTCTCCCCGGTCTTCGCTGGCCTTTTCCGTTGGCATCACCGATGTCATTGTGCGGGCGAAAGTTCACCCGGTTGCGTCTTCTTTGACTCCTACCCCGGTCCCTTCTTTCTTTCCTCCTACCCCGGTCCTTTCTTCTTTGCCCCTTACCTATGTGCAGACTTGTATGTCTCCTACCCCAATTTCGTATCCCTTACCTCCTACCCCTGTTCCTTCATCTCCTTCTGAACCTGTTCCCTCCTCACCCTCTGACCATGCTCCTTCCTCTCCATATGATCCAATTCCCTCCTTATCCTCTGACCCTGTTCCCTTCTCACCCTCTGCCCATGTTTCGCTTTCTGTTCCATCTTCTTCGCATCCTAGTTCTCGTCCGTCTCTACTCGATCTTCCTTTCCATCCGGGCCATGAGCCTTCCACGTTGGGGGTTCGGTCTGGCTCTCAGCTGTCGCCTCCCGCCGTTCACACAGCCAAGTCCGTGCCGGGTGCGTCCCCGGCTCATCGCAATTTGTCGCTTGCCCCTTCTGGGGCTTCTATTAGTCGGGAACCTTCGACGGTTTCCGTCACTAGAATTACGACGTTGGTGTCGAGACGACAGTAATGTCTGTCATCCTACAGTGGAATTGTTAAGGGGTTCTCCCCAAGTAGGAGAAACTCTAGCTCTTGCTTTCTAGCGTTCGGCCCTTGGTGGTCTGTTTGCAAGAAAATAAACTTGGGGCTCGCTATTTTCCGGCACTTCCGCACTTCCGGGTGTTTAATTCCAGCCCCCCGGCCAGGGGCGTGTCCCATGGTGGTGCTTCTCTTTTAATTTCCTCTTCGCTATTCTCTCCGCCACGTCCCCTCTGTACTATCTTGCAGGCTATTGTTGCAAGGGTTTTTATTTCCAAGCTTTTAACTGTTTGTTCTGTGTACATCCCCCAAGATTTTAGTTTGAGTCGGTCTGACCTTTTAGAGTTCACAGGTCAGTTACCTACCCCGTTTTTAATGCTTGCAACCCATCTTGGGGTGATACTTCCCGTAATCCCCGGGGCGGAGTGGTTGAGGATCTCTTATTATCCGATTCCCTTTGTCTTTTAAATTCCGGCCACTTTACTTCTTACCTTGTTCAAACGGATTCTTTTAGTGCTGTAGAGAAATAACAGATTTCTGAGAGCTCAGTCTTTGCTCTGATGGTCAGTGGAAACGACCTCTACCTGAGAGCAGGTAGGGTAGGCCCTACGGATAAAATCATCCACACGGCCATGGACGCCGTGGAAGACTGTGGGCTGAAAACCCGCAAGCGTGTTGTAGTCGGGATGCTCCCGAGGAGAGGTCCAACACAGACCGCTCACTCGATGAACGTCTCTTTAAACCCGCGCATGGCAGATTTGTGTACGGCAGAGAGGGTCTTTTTAGTGGACCCGTACCGCACCTTTTATGGTAGAAATGATCTCTACCAAAGGGATGGGGTACATCTTTCCTTTAAAGGAAAGGCCTTTCTATCGAACATGATCCAGGATGTCGTAGAAAGGACCCAAGGGAGTATCCGGTCCAAAGGGAGGGCGGACGTACGCCAGTACGCCCGTGTCACTCCAGGAACGACGTTCTCAGAGGTCGTAAAGAGGGGTGCCTCCTCGCTAACAAACAAGCCCGGAAACGGAAGAGAGTAGGGAGTCCTACAGTCGGGGACTCCCTCAAAGTTCTGTTTAATGCGAGGTTGATCAGGAACAAGTTTCCTGAGCTCCGTGGCCTCGTAGCGACGGAAGAACCTAAAATGGGAGCCATAACAGAGTCGTAGGTAAAAACCTCAAACCGAGATTTTGAAGGTGAATTCACGATTCCCGGGCACCAGCTCTTCCTTAAAGATAGGCCAGACAGAGAGGGTGGCGGTGTGATGTTCAAGGATACTCTCAACTCGACGGATTGCAACATCGTATCCGACCATGAACTACTAGGTGTTGACCTAGAGATATTTCCTGCCAGATGCAGGACCCTAGTGCTTTACAGACCCCCTGTTCAACTCTTAGAACAGGACAGGAGTCTTTACCAGCTGTTGGGCGAAATTGTAAAAGACACAGTGTGTATCGTCATGGTGGATTTCAACACACAAGTTGACTGGGAAACCAGAGAACCCTGTGGCGAGAATGCACTACTCCTGCAGTTCGCGAACGAGTTCCTGACTCAATGGGTGAGAGAACCAACGAGAGGAGAAAATATCCTCGACTTGGTTTTCACCTCTGAGGATGACATCGTTGAGGATCTCTCTGTTGGCGAAGAGCTCGGTGGCAGTGACCACCGACTAATTAGATTTGTAGTCAAAGTCCCCAAGGCAGAGCCTGCAACTAGTAAATCGAGGAAACTTGATTTGAGAAGAGCAGACTTTCCAGGTCTACTTGCTGGACTGACTGACGCGGGGCTGTTGAAGACTCGTGGAACAGTTTCAAAACCTCATTCATGAGTCTTCAATCGCGTTTCATCCCTCTGAAAATTCCACTATCGGTCTTCTGTTCAACCAAAGTGGTTTACTCGAGAAATTTGCCAACTGCTTAGGGAGAAGAGAAATGTGTACCGGCAATCTAAAATCTCGGGTGACTTTGACGAATACCGGAGGCTAGCCAGGAGAGTAAAGTCCAGCCTTAGGGCGGCTAAGCGGTCTGAGGAACTCCGAGTGGCGAGACTGTAAAGAGAATCCCAAGGAGTTCTTTGGATATGTAAACAGCCGCGAACCAATCCGTCGAACGATTGGCCCTTTGATGAATGAAGAGGGGACATTTAAGCACTCCGCAACAGAAAATGATAACCTCCTTAACGACTACTTTGCTTCAGTGTGTTTAATGAAAGTGTGGTCCTATCCCCCAACCAACGGATTCCTACTCGGGAGAAAAGCTGGAGGATATGGACTTCACCGAAGGGAAAATAGAAAATAAAATCACTGACCTAATGACGAAAAGGTCACCTGGCCCGGATGGGTTTCACCTAAAGTGTTGAAAGAAGTGCGCGATCAAGTGCCACGACACCTGAGCGCAATCTTTAACCTGTCATTCCGGACCGAATGCCTTCCTAGAGAGTGGCGTGAAGTGGAGGTGACTCCTATCTTCAATAAAGGAGACTGTAGCCAACCGTCGAACTACCGACCTATCAGTCTGACTTCGATAGTCGGTAAACTCATGGAAAGCATGATGGTGGACAAAATGACGTCGCATTTAGAGTCAAAGCTGGTACTGAGGAGTTCCCAGCACGGCTTCCGAAGGCAACGGTCATGCCTGACGAACCTAGTGGAATTCTTCCACTTAGTCTTCAGTAAGCACCATCAGGACAAGGTGGTGGATGTGGTGTACTTAGACTTTCAGAAAGCCTTTGATAAGGTACCACACCGCCGCCTTCTCCGGAAAGTGCGAGCGCTGGGCATAGACGGAAAAGTAGCAGGCTGGATAGAGAACTGGCTAAGTGGCAGACGGCAACGGGTGGTGGTGAATGGACAGGCTTCTGAGTGGGTGCCCGTTACTAGCGGGGTGCCTCAAGGTTCTGTCGTTGGACCACTACTATTTATCATCTACGTCAACGACATGGACGATGACACGGTTGCCAAGATTTCTAAATTTGCCGACGATACCAAGCTTGGTATGAACGTTGCAAAGGATGGAAATACTGCCCGCCTGCAGGAAGATCTTGGGAAGATTGGGGAGTAGTCGGACACGTGGCAAATGCCTTTTAATGTGAACAAATGCAAAGTGATGCATATCGGCCACCAAAATCTCCAATCTCAGTATATCCTTAATGGCACTGCTATTGAATCCACCGACATTGAGAAGGACTTGGGTGTAACAATCACTAGTGACCTCAAGTTCTCAAAACAGTGCATTGAGGCGGAGAAAAAGACACAAAGGATGCTAGGCTACATAAAGCGCCAGTTTGGATATCGGAACAAGGAAATTGTACTGTGTTTGTACACCTCACTTGTCCGACCGCACCTGTGGAGTATGCCGTACAATTTTGGAGCCCATCATTTCGAAAGGACATCCCAAGATTGGAACGGATGCAAGCCAAGGCAACCAAACTGATCCCTCTATCAGACATTAAAGTTATGAAGATAGATTAAGGGAATTAGATCTGTTCTCGTTGGAAACCCGTAGACTGCGTGGTCAGCTCATCGAAGTTTTCAAAATACTTCGAGGGTTCGACAATGTTGACTACCGGGATATTTTCACACTGAGTGAGAACAGAACGCGCAATCACGGCTTCAAACTTGAACTGAAGCGTTACAACCGCAATCTGTGTGGAAATTTTTCACGTACAGTATCTGCGATAGTTAGAACGCACTTTCAGTGGAAGTTGTCAACAGTGAATCTGTTGACCAGTTCAAGTCAAGACTAGACAGGGTCTTGAAAAATGGCCGTTTAAGGACGTAAAGCATTTGAGCAGATATATGCCCGCTCGATTGCTACTGGTTCAAAGGTACCCTCTTTTAATGGACCGTAGGTCTTCTAGGATACTTTATATCCTTGTTACGACTTGTTATGTTCGCCGACTGTTTCCTCGACTTTCGGTGGTCGATTCGGAACGACCTTTCCGGGAGTTATCACTTCCGAATAGTCCTGTCGGCCGCCCTTTCTGGCCCGTGACTTTCCCACCCACCTTGTTGAGATCTGCGGCGAGTAATTGTATTGGGTTCCTGAGGCTTCCTTTATTGATGCCTCCCGGGTTTCTTTCGATACCATAGATTTAGTCTTATATTTTAGAGGCTGCTGAGCGCTTAGTTCCGCGGAGGTTTCCTGTTGCGGGGCGCTCCACCGTCCCCTGGTCGTCAAAGGATTGCGCGTCGGCTATTTGTCCTATCAGTTGACCCATTCCCGTTATATGCGGAACCCGACCGTCTCGAATAGGGTCGATCGGAATCGGACTCGTGCCATCCGCCAAAAGACCCTCCGTCGTGCCCGCCGTGAGTCTTGGCTCCGGTACGTATCTTCCATTTCTTCGTTCACGCCACTGACTCGGGTTTGGAAGCGGGTCAATAAGATCCGTGGTCGCTACGCTGGTCATGCCATCCCCACTCTGGACATCGGAGGCTCGCTTGTGTCCAATGGTCGGTTGGTCAGCGAAGCTCTGGCTGACCATTTTGCTTCGGTGAGTAGCGCTGGTAGCTATCCTCCACGGTTTCTCGATCATAAGGTAGCCATAGAGTCTCGCCTTTTAGATTTTACCACGTGCGACACCTACTCTTATAATGCTCTCTTTTCCGTCTATGAGCTGCGGGATGCTTTGTCTCACTTTAGCTCCACCTCTCTCGGTGATGATTGCATCCACTACGACTTTCTCCGTCGTCTGCATCCTCACTCCGAGTTATTCTTGGTTGACCTCTAAAACCTGCTTTGGGTCAAAGGAATCTATCTGTCCTTCTGGCGTGTGGGGGTTGTTCTACCCTTTCTCAAGCCCGGCAAGCACGGTTCGGACCCCAGTCACTATCGACTGATTGCTCTTACGAGCTGCATCAGTAGGTTTTTGAGAAGATGGTTCAAGTTTGCCTCACTTGGTTTTTCGAGTCGAACTCGCTCCTATCCACTTCAGTGCGGTTTTCGCAGCGATCGTAGTAACCTTGACCACCTCCGTTTTACGGGCTTTTTCCTCTAGGCATCAGGTGTTATTGGTGTTGTTCGACATTCAGAAGGCCTACGATAACACCTGGAGATATGGTGTTTTACGTCAGTTATATGATTGGGGTATGAGGGGCTTTTTACCTGTTTTTATTTAATAATTTTTATCGTGCCGTAATTTTAAGGTCCGTATTGGGGATGCTTTCTCAGGCTTGCGAACTCAAGAGGAGGGTGTTCCCCAAGGGTGTGTTTTAAGTGTGACATGTTTTGCCGTTACCATTAATAGTCTGGTGTTCACCCTTCCGGAGAGGGTTTTGGCTTCCTTCTTCGTGGATGACTTGGCGTTGTTTTATTCATCTCCCCGCTTGCCTTCTGCTGCCCGTCGATTACAGCTGACAATTGATGCCCTGTTGGGTCGTGCTATCTCAAAAAGTTTCCGTTTTTCGGTCACCAAAACGAAGGCCATTCATCTTTATCGGGGTCGTGGTGTCCTTGGTCCCCTTCCCCTCTTCTTAGATGCCACGGCGATTGAATATGTCCCCGTTTTTAAGTAGTTGGGTTTAACGCTTGATAGAAAGCTCACTTGGGTCGCTTGAGGGCGTACTGTTCTCAGGCTATGGATTTGCTTAGGGTTTTATCGCATACCACTTGGGGTGGTGATAGGCGTAACTTGTGGTCGCTATATTCGGCACTGGTCTAATCCCGACTGGACTACGGTTGCCAGGTGTATTATTCAGCGTCTCCTTCTGCCTTGATACTTGACCCTGTTCGTTCGCTTGGGGCCCGTCTTAGTAGTGGAGCCTTTCGCACCTCGCCTATCCCTATCCTCTTTGTTGAGGGTGGCGTGCTTCCCTTGCGATACCACAGGCTGCAGGTGTTCCTACGATTCCTGTTTCGTGTTCAGCAATACCCTTCATCCCCAGTCCATGAGTGCCTTTTTGCTCCGTCCTTTTCGGCATCTTTTGATCGGCGGCCATCTCTACCCGGGCCTCTGGGGCTCCGGGTTGGGGACCATCTCTCCTCCCGGGGTGTTTACCCCCCCATTCCCGCCGGCTCCGTGTTGGGGCGTCTGCCCTCCTGAGGTCTGTACTGCTTTTTTGCATTTCGAGAAAGGGTCTACTGACCCTCGTTTATTAAAGTGCCTGTTTCTTAAACATGGGTGTTCTCATGCTCACGAGAGTCCCAACTATACTGACGGCTTGAAGTCGGACCTCGGTGCTGAGGCAGCCGCCATGTCCTCTATGGAGTCTTTTCGGTCCACCCTCCCTCCTGTAGCTTCCATTTTTACCGCAGAATTGACGGCCTTTTTTTTGGCTTTTAATTTGATTTTATCCCTCAATTCTTCAGATTTTATTGTTTTTAACGATTCCCGGCCGGCTTTAGAGGCAGTTCGTTTTTTTACGTCCACACACCCTTTGGTTTTACGGATTCGCTCCTGGTGGTCAGAAATGCCCCCCGTTACAGGGTGGCCTTCTGTTGGGGTCCCGGGCAACGAGGCGGCTGATGGGCTGGGCATCTCGGCCGCCCTCAAGGTACCGGATGCAGCCCATCTGCCCTTTAGGGATTCCTACCCTGTAATCAGGGCGTATGTCTTGTTTGTGGCAGAGAGAATGGGATTCGTTCCCCTCTTCTAAGCTGTCCCATATTAAACGCTCTCTCTGTTCCTGGTCCTCTAGCTCTCAGCGACTCCGGTCTTGGGAGGTTGCTCTTTGCCGGTTGCGGATTTGGCACACGCAACTCACCCATGGCTATTTAGTTTTGGGTGGAGGCCGAGTTTTCCCTTGTTGTCCCTTTTGCGTTGGCGAGCTGTCTGTTTCTAACATTTTAGTGATTTGTCCCCGCCTTGCTTCTCTTCGAAATTCTTGCTTCCCTACGATATCTGGCGTCGCTTTCCCTGCTCGACTTCGCGTTGGAGAGAGAGAGAGTCTCTCTCTCTTTCTCTCGCTTTCTTTCTTTCTCTCAGAGAGAGATAGAGAGGGTAGGTTTACTTTAAGCACAACCACCCCTCGGGCGACCTTAGCCCTGACCGTCCAACTAACTGTTATATCCTCAGCGCCCCTCTCCTAAAAAGTTGAGACTCTCGGCTTTTTAAAATTATCGGAGTTAAATTAAATTCATCCATTTTAACAGAGCACTCCCTTCAGTCGTCCTTTCCCCTTACATTTCTATCACGAAGTGGCGTTTTATCCCTTTTATAAATTCTTTCCATTTTTGCGTTTAGGTTTATTGTTTTTTCTTTTATTCTGTGCCCTCCCCTGTGGCTGGCACATGTCATTTGTTTAGTTCCCCAGCCGCCCTTGTTTTTAGAATGCGTGCTGTATGCCCGTAATTTAATTGTGCGTCTCTATTTGTTGTACGTTTTTTTCTAATCCTTTGCTTTCCCCCAATTTTATTGAGTGTGTCCCACGCATCTTCTGATTTTTTTCTGGCGCCGCTATTTTATCAGTGCTGCCATTAAGAATCCATTAGAAATGGGCAGCTGCCACCTTGCTTTCCCTTAAACTAAACTAAACTAAACTAAACCCTCTCTTCTCCGACGGATGCCGATTCGCCGGCCCAGGACAGAATGAAATGTAACTCGAAGGAGACACGTGATGCCTTAGGATGGGATGGCCACATGGAGTCCCCCCACCTTGAAATATGTAGACATGGTCCCTGAGGTCACCCAGCCCCAGACGGCAGGATCTTCCTTAAGGTCGAACCGGGCTCAGTGCAAAACACGGAACCCGTGTCCACCCCTATGCAAGCTCCTCCTCAGACGGCTAGGGTCCCCGAGGCCTCACAAGGAGGGGAAACTCCTCCCCCTTCTCAGGAGCAACGGGGACGGGACAAGGCCGCTGCCGTTTCAGTATGCGACCAAACCAAGATCGGCACGTCCGGCCCGTTGCTTCCCCGGGTGGGGAGTCCCAGACGAAGACCAGAACTGCGCAGAGCCCAGACTTGATTACATCGGTGCCCCTCACTCAGAGGCTACCTGGCGTTTTCAAGCCCACTGGCTTCAAACGCCTTTTTGTTATTCGCTCTTGTTATTTGCCATTAGCTTGTTGGCTAAGGGCAACATGATCCATCAGAAAAGAGCTCTAGCTAGTGTGATTGGTAGAGAGCCGAAGGTGACCCGTTTCTCGGAAGGGAGCCTTTTGGGAATGTGTCGATTCCCTCCGAGGCGGTTATGATTACTGCCCTTCAGACACTTGATGGCAGGCCTGTGAGTGTGACACCGCACTCTACCATAAACTTCGTGAAAGTGGTAGTTTATGCGATGGAACTCGTGAACTACTCCATAGATGACATCACCTTAAAGCTGGCCGACCATGGAGAGGTCAAGATCGAACGTGTGATGAAAACAATTAAGGGCTTCGAGACACCCCTACACTCTTCGTCAGTTTAGACTCTGACAAGCTCCCTGAGTCGGTGAAGCCAGTTTGTACCTACACTCTTCGTCAGTTTAGACTCTAACAAGCTCCCTGAGTCGGTGCGTGCCGGTTGGTACCGCTGCCGCGTGAAGGTATTCGTATCACTGACGCGGAGGTGCTATTACTTTCACCGCTTCGGCCATACGAATCGCTCCTGTAGACGTGCAAAGTCCATGAGTCGGTGCGTGCCGGTTGGTACCGCTACCGATAAGTCCAAATCGTGTGTGGCCAAGTGTGTCAATTGCGGAGAGCCGCACCCCGCTTCTTCGAAGCAATGCGGTGCATATTTCCTTGAGAAAGAAATCCTGGCCGTTCAGGCCCAGGATCGACTATCAAACCGCGAGGCTAAGGACTTGGTCCTGGCGCGCCCGGCTTTGCCTGGGTCGTCATATGCCTCTGCTCCTTGCCCATCCAGGCCAACGAGCACGGTTGTTTCCGCGCCCATTCGGAGCCCTTCTGCGGGCTCTACTCAACCCGGGCGCTCCTCTGGTAAAGCTGGCGGCAAAAAGGGTTCATACCCAGCCCCGGCTAAAACCAGGGCTCCCCCCTCTTTCCCCAGCGTGACCGTTTTCCGTAAGGCGAAACTGCCACGCGCCTCCACCGAGTCGTTAGACTCACAGGAGGCAACACCCCTGAAGTTGGTCGCTAGGCCATCTTCCGGGGTTCCTAAAGCTGTCCCCCAAAAGGAGGACAGCAACAAAGGAGCTTGGGCTCCTTCGCCCACGCCTAGTGGTGGAGCGAGTGGCTCGGAGACCATGGTTCCTCGAAAAGAGGGCCCCCCGCCTAAGGTTTCGAGGCGGAGAGAGGAAAAGACCCGCATGGCGAGCCCAACCTCCCCCAATAAGTCCTCGAAGGCGACAGCGCTTTGTCCGGCCAACAACGCCGGGGGTTCTGCCTCCGGGAAGCGTACGGCCATTTCCGTGAGGGTCTTTTGCTCGAGGGGGGGGGGGCTCGCGTCTCCTCCGAGCTAGGCCTGGAGGGCATATTCCTTCAATGGAATTGCCGTGGACTCCGGGCCAACTGGGAAGAGCTGCGGAGGCTCGTCTCGTCCCGTTCCCCGTTAGCTATATTTTTGCAGGAGACCATGCTAGGCGCGTGCCCCCTGCCTGCCCTCCCAGGGTATAAGGGTCTTGCGACCCCACGACCGCGGGATGGCCGGGCTGGGGGATGCGCGGTTTACACCAGGCATGATGTCTCCGTTCTTCCTTTCTCTTTAGATACCTCCTTTCAGGCAGTGGCTGTGCAGCTGCACCTTAATAGGAGGTATACTATCGTACCTGCGTACATTCCACCGTCAGCTGACTTCGACGCGGGGGTCTTGCGCCGCGTCGTGGAACGGTTGCCGAGGCCCTTCCTCTTGCTTGGAGATCTGAACGGCAGGCATTCTCTCTGGGAGATTACTCAATAAATCCCAGGGGACAAGTACTTGTGCCGATTTGATCGAAGAGCTTGAGATGGGTGTCCTAAACGTGGATGAGTTTACGCATCACTGTCCGAGAACCGCTTCATTTTCTTGCCTTGACCTATATTTGTGCTCTTCGGATTCACAGCCTGATTTTGATTGGAGGGGTGGTCATTGACCTCCATGGTAGTGATCACTTTCCGATTCAATTATCATTTTCAGGGCAACTGCCGCCTGAGAGACCACATCGGTGGTGCTTGGCGTGGTGGCCTGCAATTCAGGAAATGACTGAATTCCCTATCTCAGTCGAGGAGTTTAGGTCGGTAGATGAGGCCGTTGAGTTCTTCTCCGGCAACCTCATCGCCGCGGGCCTGACTACTATTCCTAGAACGTCTGGCCGTTTTGCACTCCGACCACTCCCATGGTGGTCGGCCGAGTGTGAGACGGTCCTCAAACAGAAGCGTTATGCCTACATGCGCTATAGGGGCCGTCCGAAGGATTTCACTGTCGGTGAATTTCGTCGGGCTAGGGCTAGGTTCCGGTATATTTGGAAGCACGCCCGCCGCTCTTCTTGGCGGGCATACGTGTCTTCACTTAACGGGAAGACCCCTTTAGCAGAGGTGTGGAAGCGAGTCAAAAGGATTCGGGGCAAGTTCTCGCAGGACATCCCCCTCCCCCCCGTTCTCCAGGAGAACGGGACCGCAATCTCGGACGCCGCGTCCGTGGCAGAATCGTTCGCGACCGCTTTTTCCGCATTCTCTAGCCTGGGATGCTGCTCCGCCAGCATTCAATGCACGTCGTGATGTCGCGGAAGGCCGCCGGCTGGACTTTACCTCCAGAGGCGGAGAATCCTTCAACGACAAGTTTACTGTGAGTGAGTTGCGCTCCGCTTTCGCTTCGTGCGCGGACACCGCCCATGTTCCGGACGATGTCCCGTACGCCATGTTTCGACACCTGGGTGAGCGAGGCATGGCCTTTCTGTTAGATTTGTTCAACAGGATCTGGGTGGAGGGTCTTCTCCCATATTCCTGGCGAATCGCTACTGTGCTCGCCTTTCGCAAGCCGGGGAGAGATCACTTTATTCCGACCGGTTTCCGCCGAATCTCTCTAACCTCTTGCATATGCAAGTTGATGGAGAAATTGGTAAATGTTAGATTAGCCTTTTCCCTGGACAGCGGAGGCCATCTGTCTTCTGCACAGTGCGGCTTTCACAAGTTCCACTCCATGTTGGATGCTCTGCTTCGACAGGAAAGTCCGTCTGCGAGGCTTTCCTTCGTAGACAGCACTACACCACGGTGTTTTTCGATCTGGAGAAGGCGTATGATACCGCATGGCGATACGGTATCATGAAGACTCTCCACACGATGGGGGCGAGGGGACGCCTCCCAATGTTTATATCTGATTTTTTGCGTAATCGTCGATTCCGCGTACGGGTGGGGGGAGCTCTTTCCGGCCGTTGATGCCCTAAGCATCAACGGCATCACCTCGGTGCTGCCGAAGATGTTCTCGCTACGCTCTACGTGGACGACCTTTCGATCTCTTTTGTCGCTGCCCAGATGCCAACTCTGGAGCGTCGACTCCAACAGGCATTGAACCGCGTCTCTCGCTATGCCGAAGCGCACAGGTTTCGGTTTTCTTTGGCTAAGACTAAGGTGGTGCACTTCTGCCGCCATCCACGGCTTCACCCCGACCCAGATTTGTTTCTTAATGGGGTGCGCCTGGATGTGGTTGAGTCGCACCGTTTCCTTGGTCTTGTATTCAACCGACGCCTCACATGGGAGGCTCATATTCGCAGCCTTAGGGTCCCCTGTACCCGCGCCATGGATATTCTCCGTTACGTGACGTTCAGCGCTTTGGGCGCTGATAGGTCTACTGCCTTACTTTTCTACCGACCCTTTGTTCGTTCGAAGCTCGACTACGGATGCGAATTTTATGCATCTGCAGCCGAGCGCTTATTGCGGAAGGTGGATTCGATCCACCACACTGGCCTCCGCCTTGCGACCGGTGCCTTCCGCGCTTTTCCCATTCAGAGCCTGTAGGTCGATGCTGGGGAGATGCCACTCGCTCTGCGCCGCGTGCAGTTCATCACTCGCCTGTACGCGCGTGCACGGCGCCTCCCTAGGTCGCCAACAGCTTTCACTGCATCCGCACCTGATCTCGACGGTGCCTATGCCGCCGAGAGATGTCAGTCATACCCTAAGCCCTTTGGGATTAGGGCCAGTAACTCCTTCGAGAGCTAGGAATAGCTCTCGGGCCGCTGGCGCCCCTGGTTCTGCCCAGGACGCCACCCTGGTGGGTACCACATTTGGCTATTTGTCGCCACGCTTCTGCTCCCAAAGCTTTTACAGTGCCCGAAGTATTGCGTTCGAACTTTTTGGAGCACATCTCGTGTCACGCTGGAACCGTGCCAGTGTATACGGATGGCTCCAAGTCCCAAGAGGGGGTCGGCTTCCACGCCGTATCCCCTCTGTTTGAAGTCAGCGGGGCTTTGCCAAGCGCTGCGTCTGTCTTCACGGCCGAGCTGGTGGCAATACACCACTCGGTACGGGAGATTACGCGACGTGCCCGGTTCGGAGACCGAATTGTGATCTATAGCGACTCACAAAGCGCCCTGAGTGCTCTAGGGGCATTGGAATATCCGCATCCCCTGGTTCGCGATATCCGTGACGCCACCCACGGTTTTGGCGAGCCGGGCGGATGTCGAGATTATCTTCTGCTGGTTCCTGGACAAGTAGGAATTGCGGGTAATGAGCGCGACTATGAAGGCGCCAAAGAATCCGTGAGTACTCCGACCTGACCAGCGTTTCGCTCTTCCTCACACTGACTACATGGCAGGAATATTGGCAGCTCTTCGGACTGCTTGGCAAAGAAGATTGTAGACGGTCGAAGGAAGCTTAAAGTTGCGTGCCATTGTGCCGCGACTGTTCTCATAGACCTATCCCATAATTCCGCTACGGCTTCAGGTCGTTTTCTGTCGTCTCCGAATCGGACACACTCGTGTGACGCATCGCTATTTGATGGAGCGCTCGCATGCGCTCTATTGTGACGATTGCGTCGTCCCCCAGACTGTTCGGCACATTCTTGTCGAATGTCCCAGTCTGGGTGATCTTCGCGCACGTTACGTGTCCCGGTACCGTGATGGGCGCGGTCGCTACCGCCTGTCCCTTGTACTCGGGACGGGTTCGTGACTTTGACTTGTTGACATTTGGGGGAAGGCCGGCTTCTTCCTTTCATTTAACTAGGTTTAGTTGTTTTTGTTATTGTTTTGTTATTGTTATTGCTTCCTAATTATTTCTTTTATTGTTGTTTTCTGTTCAATTTTTTTAAAGTAGCCTAGAACTAGGCTGTTTTTTACGGCGACTTTTGCCAAAGTAAGCATCGCTAGATAGCCCCTTAAAAAATAAATCTCTAGCCTCGATGTGTCTCCGCCAGCATTCAATGCACGTAGTGATGTCGCGGAAGGCGGCCGACTAGACTTCACCTCCAGAGGCGGAGAACCCTTCAACGACAGGTTTACCCTGAGTGATTTGCGTTCCGCTCTTGCTTCCTGCGCGGACACCGCCCATGGTTCGGACGATGTCCCGTAAGCCATGCTTCGCCACCTGGGTGAGCGAGGCATGGCCTTTCTGTTAGATTTGTTCAACAGAATCTGGGTGATGGGTCTCCTCCCAGATTCCTGGCGAATCGCTACTGTGCTCGCCTTTTGCAAACTGGGAAGAGATCGCTTTACTCCGACCGGTTTCCACCGAATCTCTTGAACCTCCTGCGTGTGAAAGTTGATGGAGATATTGGTAAATGTTAGCCTTTTTCTTGGACAGCTGAGGCCATCTTTCTTCTGCACAGTGCGGCTTTCTCAATTCCACTCCACGTCGGATGCTCTCTTTCGACTAGAAAATGCCGTCTGCGAGGCCTTCCTTCGTAGACAGCACTACGCCACGGTGTTTTTCGAACTGGAGAAGGCCTATGAGACCGCATGGCGATACGATATCATGGAGACTCTCCACACGATGAGGGCGAGGGGACGCCTCCAAATCTTTATATCTGAATCTTTCCGAGATCGTTGATTCCGCGTACGGATGGGAGGAGCCTTTTCTGGCCCATTGGAGCAGGAAGAGGGTGTCCTGCATGGAAGTGTCACACTCTTTGCCCTGAGCATCAACGGCATCACGTCGGTGCTGCCGGAAGATGTTCTCGTTACGCTCTACGTGCACGACCTTTCGATCTCTTTTCGCGTGGCCCAGATGCCAACTCTGGAGCGTCGACTCCAACAGACATTGAACCGCGTCTCTCGCTATGGCCAAGCGCACAGGTTTCGGTATTCCTCCTTGGCCAAGACCAAGGTGGTGCACTTCTGCCAATATCCATGGATCCACCCTGACCCAGACTTGTTTCTTATTGGGGTACGCCTGGAAGTGGTTGAATCGCACCGTTTCCTTGGTCTTGTATTTTACCGGCGCCTTACCTGGGTGGCTCATATTAGTAGCCTTAGGGTCTCTTGTACCCGCGCCATGGATATTCTCCGTTCCGTGACTTTCAGCGCTTGGGGCACTGATAGTGCTACTGCCTTACTTCTTTATCGATCCTTTGTCGTTCGAAGCTCGACTACGCTTCGAGTTTTATGCATCTGCAGCCGAGCGTGTATTGCGGAAGGTGGACTCGATCCACCACACCGGCCTTCGCCTTGCGACCGGTGCCTTCCGCAATTCCCCCATTGAGAGCCTGTTGGTCGATGCTGGGGAGATTCCACTCGCTCTACGCCGCGTGCAGTGCATTACTCGCCTGTACGCGCCTCCCTCGGTCGCCAACAGCTCTCACTGCATCAGCAGCTGATCTCGACGGTGCCTATGCCGCCGAGAGACGCCAGTCATACCCTTAGCCCTTTGGGATTAGGGCCAGTAACTCCTTCGAGAGCCAGGAATAGCTCTCTGGCCGGTGGCGTCCCTTAATCTGCCCAGAACACACCTCGTGTCACGCTGGAACCGTGGCACTGTATACGGATGGCTCTAAGTCCCAAGAAGGGGTCAGCTTCCACTCCGTATCCCCTCTGTTTGAAGTCAGCAGGTCTCTGCCAGGCGCTGCATCTGTCTTCATGGCCGAGCTGGTGGCAATACACCACTCGGTACGGGAGATTACGCGACGTTCCCGGTTCGGAGACCGGACTGTGATCTATAGTGACTCACAAAGCGCCCTGAGTGCTGTCGGGGCATTGGAATCAGCGCATCCCCTGGTTCGCGATATCCGTGACGCCACAGTTTTGGCGAGCCGGGCGGATGTCGAGATTGTTTTCTGCTGGTTCCTGGACAAGTAGGAATTGTGGGTAATGAGCGCGCCAAATAGTCAGCGAGGACTCTGCGACCGGACCAGCGTTTCGCTTTTCCTCACACCAACTACCTGGCAGGAATACGGGCAGCTCTTCAGGCAAAGAAGATGGGAATTGGTCGAAGGGAACTTGGAGTTGCTTGCCATTGCGCCGCGACTATTCCCATGGACCTACCCCCCAATGCCGCGAAGGCTTCAGGTTGCTTTCTGTCCTCTCCGAATTGGACACACTCGCGGCACGCACCGCCAGTTGATGGAGCGCTCGCCAGCGCCCTCCTGTGAAGACTGCGTTGTCCCTGAGACTGTTCGTCACATTCTTGTTGGATGTCCCAGTCTGAGCGATCTTCCCGCCCGTTACCTGTCCCGGTACCGGGATGTGCGGGGTCGCTACCACCTGTCCCTTGTACTCGGGACGAGTTCGTGCAGATTGACTGGTGGACTTATAGACTTTTGGGGAGAGGACGGTCTTCTCCCCTTTATTTAACTAGGTTTTGTTATTGTTGTTTTCTTTGTAGGTCGCAAGCTCCTCCGCCGGGGGGACGGGGACCTCCCCCCGACGCTGGAGCTTGCTTCCTAATTGTTGCTATTTTTCCTTTTTATTGTTGTGTTTTCATATTCCTATTTTAAAGTAGCCTAGTGCTAGGCTGTAGTGATTGCGGCGACTTATGCCCAAGTGGGTAGTCGCCAGATAGGCTCCTAAAATTAAAAAACAAAACAAAGAAAAATCCGTACTCTCCTCGAGATCCACAGATCACTTCTCCTGTCAAAGCTTGATTACGGCTGCCACCTGTACCGCTCAGCTTCCAAAAGCATGCTGAATAAACTTAACTCGCTACATCACGGAGGCCTCCGCCTTGCTACAGGATCATTTAATTCTTTCCCTGTGATGTCTCCCTATGCTGAAACAGGATTCTTCCCTCATCTCGCTGTGGTGAATATTGCCTTCAATTTACATCAGATCCCTCCCTATGGGCTCTAAAATCGCTCGAATTCTCTGCTCCACAACCCTCCACCAGAGATTCGCCTTCGTACCTTCTATTCATACACCTTACGTATAGCACAACCTTTAGAAAAGCTCGAGCTTAAACACCTCTGTTGCTCTGGAAAGACCACCCACGCTATCCCCTGGACTCGCAGGAGTGCTCAGTTTTGCAAACCTTTCCTGAGAGGCCCCGAGGATGAAATACCAACCGCAGTTCAACGCCTCATGTTCCAAGAGCATGCAGACACTCACCTCCGTGAAACACCTATTTATACCGACGGGGCGAAAACTGATGCAAGGATTGGAAGTGCCGCGGTCCTTTCCTCTCATACCTTACGCTCCACCCTACATCATCCGTCTTCTCAACAGAGTTCCTGGCCATCAAAATAGCCGTGCCTGCACTTGGTCTGCGTTCCCCAGGGTTATATACCATATTTTCGGACTATGAGCACGCTGACTTCCCTTCAGCGATTGTTTCCTCGACACTCTGTAGCTATAGAGATACTGGAAACCACGCACCTCTTGACCGGACGCTCTTACTCCATATAGTTCTGCTGGCTGCCTGGACACTCAAACATCCAGGGAAATGAAACGGCCGACCTAGAAGCAACAAAAGCCGCCCTTCATACTGTACCGTCCATCTTTCACCGAGTCTACATCCCTCTTATCAGTAAATTGGTCAGAGAAGAATGGGAGCGATATTGGAACTCGTATGGACACCCTCATTCATCTACCCCAACTTAAGAAAAATGCTTTCCTGTGGCGTGGCAATCATCCTACTCCCTCACCAGACGGCATGAAGTTATGCTGTGAAGCCTGCAAATCGGCCACTGTTGCCTCACCCACGGACACTTAATGGCTAGCGAAGAACCACCATCCTGCCAGACGTGTCATTCTTGCATCTCAATACAACACATCTTACTCACCTGCCCGCAATACTCGCCCATCGAAAGAAGTACTTCGGTATTCACCCCACATTTGCTTCTATTCTCGGAGATTCCCCTCATGTTATGCCCAACTTAGTAAGATTCCTGGAAGATGCTGGCTGCCATAGAGAGAGAGCACGCGATCGGGAGAATCTTCAGTTTGCGCACGACGGAGCCGCTTCCTGCGATAAGATGCAGCGATAGGCACGCTGTGAGACCCGAAAGGTTGCGACGGAAGCATCCCAATACTGTGTAAACTGAGCCAAGAGCAACTTCTTCCGCCGATGCGTCTACTAAACTGCCCCAACCCCCCCACTCCAACGCCCGGGGCAAGCCGCTTCCGGCGAGCCTGTATAAATTATCACACGCTGGACTTAGGAATTTAGTATCAGCCTACCCTGAATGCGATGCGTAACTCTAGATCGACTCCCGCACCCCCAAGAGCCCGAGGGCAAGATTTCTATTAGGATTAATTGATAGTCTAGCGACAAGAGACTATTGTTGTGAATTTCGGCTCCGTTTCTGTCTCGGCCAGATACTCCCTCGACCCATATTCTCGAGGTTAACCGTAGTGATTGCAACTCTCATTTGCAGTCCCTCTCTCTCTCTCACTAAGTCTACCGCTAATTAGGCTTCGCGACTGCTCAAACGCGATTCAACTCTCCCGTTCTGTGGACAGTTTGTTAGTTTGTCGGTATTCGTAGCCGCATCCGAGTGTCCCTTTAAACCATTCCCGTGTACATCTAATCCGACTGGGTACTTATATGAAACCCCTTTTATTAATTTGTATATATTGGTTGTATAGTAGTAAAGTTTCTTGTGTTTATTCAGTTTTGATATCCCAGAACCTCCAAGATAGTTAAATATTTCGGCCAACGTTAAAATCGCGCTCTTACGTTTTTTCTTATTACCCGCGCACATAGCGGCATAATCCGCTCACACTTTTCTCGCTCCTCTCAGACCAAGGAATCCGAGCAAAGGTCAGAATCTGACCTAACCTACGACACTGACCTTTCCTGCAAAATTTAATACTTTAGTTACATTCTTACTGTCCTACATTTTAATCATATTTTACTTTGTTTTTCCAAACCTTGTACATCCGTACTTTACATGGACTTTACCTAATCGCATGTTAGTGCCCTTTTATTTTATTTTTGATCTTTTAATTGAACTGATAATATTTATGTCGTCCACATTATTTGACTGCCTCTTTTTGCTGCAGTTCGTATTTTTATCTCTCGTTTTTATTACCAACTTAAGCCAGATGAACCTATGGGGCAAAAAGGGCTATAAATTCTTTTAAAGTGCTGAGTTAATGGACCTTAGAGAGATTGGTGGAGGAGAGTCTCGGTATCCGGAGGGTGCCTCATACATAGCTCGGGTACCCAAAGGGTACGTAACTCTGGAGAACGTGCCCAGTCCCCCAAATGAAAATAGACTTCCCCTGCGTATCCTGACCTTTAGTTACATAACAGCTCTTAAGAGTTCGTTTTAATCCTTACATCGGGGGGTGAGGGGGGAAGTGACTCCTGTGCGATTAAGAATACGCTCCTGGCGCTTTATAATATGCCCGATTTGCACTTCTTGTTACTTTTTTCTCTGATGACTCACTTCCCGTTTGGATTACACTGTTTTTTTAACCCATCCTTGTTCTCATTAATAAGGGGACATTAACTCAAGATTGATCCGCGGCGACTAAATAAATAATTGAGCAATGGGGGTGGTATATTCCGAGGTTTCTGAACAAGTTTATTGTACGGATGCCCCACCTTGTTTATGCCCCCCCCCCTCCCCCAAGAGTCCGCGAGGACTGGGCGACCACCGCTCGCCTGCACCTTACTGCGAGGACTGCGTTGTCCCCCAGACTGTTCGGCAAATTCTTGTTGAATGTCCCAGTCTGGGCGATCTCCGCGCGCGTTACCTGTACCGGGACGAGCGGGGTCGCTACTGCTTGTCCCTGTACTCGGGACGGGTTCATCCACACTGACTTGTGGACTGACTATACGACCTTTTGGAGGAGGTTGACCTCCTCCACTGTATTTGACTTGGTTTTCTTCTTTTTTTTTAGGGGGGGATTGTAGGTCGCATGTTTGTGCACCAGGGTAAGCGGGTCTACCCCTGACGCGGGAGCGCGCTTCCTTCTTGCCTTTTTGTTTTTTTAGCCTTTGTCCTTTTTTATCGTTATAACCTTAAGTCTTAATCTAAAGTCATAGAAGATGAGATTACTTAGCCTCTGCATCTCAACTGTTGGCGTACTACCTGCTCGTGGTCCTCCTGCCTTTAACTGAAGGTACGTCCAGCGACCGAGTGCCGGGCGGTATAACCCGGTCAACACCACTGCCTTGTGGGAGCACTTGGAAGGGCCAAGGCTTCAGGAGTAAACCTCGAGATCAAATCTGCACGGTGCTCGTGCATTTGGCGATAGTCCAAGGAAGGACTTTTTCTTTCGGCAGAGCACTGCAACTTAAACCTGCTCCAGTCATCCTGGATCAGTTCCTTGCTACTGGACTCAGCAGGGGAAAGTGAAGATGGTGGACTGAAGAATGCACACCTACTTTCCACCTTAAACATCATCGTGCAAGTTATCACTCCATGCATTGCTCATTCATCCACACATTCTTGCAATACCCTATCCACAATGCTGTCATAGCCCGCCGTGCAAGACGACACTAACAAATACAATGACCCCATATCTGCGATGTCTGTGGAAGAGGCTGTGCCAACCTTCGCAGGACAGATGGAGTCGTAGCCATGGAATGCGAATTAATGAGCTCTTAAAAAAAAAAAATGGAATGCGAATTAGTATTAGTTAAAACTAAATCACGAAGTGTGAAGAGAGGGATTAGTGAAGATAAAGTAAAAAATAAACAGTTATTTAGCCGGAGTACTTTAAAGTTATTACTTAGGGCATTCGGGATTGGGAGTTTACGCGATTTTCCTTATCCTACCCAACCACAATTAAGGCGTGTCTTCCCCTGAGTGCTAGGGTTGAGACGCTTTTTATTTTCCGGTTACCAGCTTCTACACTTGCCACACGTGAGTGAGAGGGGGGCGGAATACGAAGAGAGTACAGACATTGGTAAAGTTCTCTCTACCCCCTTGCCTTTCTTTCTCAGATATCGCCAAGGTTTCTATCAAAAAGCTTTAGTAGCAATATAGGTGTATTTATGTGTGGGTGTGTGTGTCTGCGTCCGCGCGCAGTGAAACAAAAAGTATCTGGACAATGGTGGCCGCATAGTCTCTAGTTTGGTGAATCCAGGTGACATGTTTTTCTTCTGAGCGGTGTGTAACGTAATGTGGGTTGCTTAAAAATTGTAGACAATTCACATTACCAAACACCGAAAATGGTGTAGGAAGCCTTCCGTGCGTTTCTAGCGTATGTATGAATGAGTTTGTGGTAATTGCCTCGAGTCTCAGTAAATCATAATATAGAAATGATCCTTTCGGGTATGATGTAAGAATAGTTCCCTCAGGGCGACTCGTGTTCTTCCTGGCGGAGATGTCATCCGTGCTTTTGCTTCTTAATTTAAACACATAATAACATTAAAAATCGACCATGGAGGACTTGGGACCATGGGCAAAGAGACCGCTCCTCCTCTTCTCACTTAAGTCCTGCTCTCGACGAAGCTGTGTGTTTTGTTGCAGTGCTGCGATGGGAGCTTTAGTTTCGATTGTTTTAATGTCCGCCGGTCCATGCATTTGGTTGGAGAGTGACCTAGATGTGTATGAGAGAAGTTGAAAGGAGAATTTGCTGAGTGTTTCCATCGAGGGGAAAGGGTGAATTCAAGACTGAGCAAAATAAGAGGAAGGGGCTGCAACTCAGGAGAATTAGAAGTTTGGACTGTGGAGTGATTTGGAGTGTAGGGTTGTAAACAGATGATATTACTCAAAGCATGATGTTGATCTTGCGAAGATTAATTCACATTGGACAGTCCATGTTGGGTTTTGCTGGCAGTGTTCCTGCATGATGGCTCATGATTGCAAGAGGCTAAAAGAGAAGGGAGGGCGAAATATGAACAACTTGGTTTAAGAAAAAGTGTGAAAAAGGAGACGAGTTAATAATGAAGGAATGTAAAAAAAATCCGACCTAGTAAAATATGTGTGAGGGCTAATACCGAACCTATCTTCCCTTCAAAGACTTTTCGTACATTTGGAATTATGCTCATTCGGACGAACGCGTTCTTGGGCACGGAAATGCGCATCTCCTTAGCGTTTCGGGGGCACGTTTCCTCCGCTATTCCTTTCGCATATTTTTGTTTGTTATCTTCTCCCTGTTCCTCTAATTCTCTTTCTGAACGCCAGTGCCCCGGTCTATTTATACCAGAGGTTCCGAGTGATTTACATCCCCCCTAAGGATCATAAATCACGCACTTCCCTGTGGGCCGGGGACAGGCATTTTAAAAACGGGAACTCGGAAATATTAGACCCCTTTGACGCCATGAATCGCCCCCATCCCTTGGCATGCAGGTAACCCGCAGGTCAATCCGCCTTAATCAACATGTCAATCCGGCCCGAATGCGTTCCTAGAGACTGGCGTGAAGCGGAGGTGACTCCTATCTTCAAGAAAGGAGACCGTAGCCAACCGTCGAACTACCGACCTATCAGTCTGACTTCGATAGTCGGTAAAATCATGGAAAGCATGATGGTGGACAAAATGACGTTGTATTTAGAGTCAAACCTGCTACTGAGGAGTTCCCAGCACGGCTTCCGAAGGCCACGGTCATGCCTGACGAACCTTGTAGAATTCTTCCACTTCGTGTTCAGTGAGCACGATCGGGACAAGGCGGTGGATGTGGTGTACTTAGACTTTCAGAAAGCCTTTGATAAGGTACCGCACCGCCGGCTGGATCGAGAACTGGCTAAGTTGCAGATGGCAACGGGTGGTGGTGAGTGGAAAGGCTTCTGAGTGTGTTTCCTGTCACTAGCGGGGTGCCTCAAGGTTCTGTCCTGGGACCACTACTATTCATCATCTACGTCAACGACATGGTTGCCAAGATTTCCAAATTTGCCGACGATACCAAGCTTGGTATGAACGTTGCAAAGGATGGAAATACTGCAAGCCTGCAGTAAGATCTTCGGAAGATTGGGGCGTGGTCTGATACGTGGCAAATGCCTTTCAACGTAAACAAATGCAAAGTAATGCATATCGGCCACCGAAATCCCCAATCATCCTATATCCTTAAGGGCAAGTTCTGGAAACACTGTATTGAGGTGGAGAAGAAAGCCCAAAAGATGTTATGGTATATAATGCTACAGTTTGGATATCGGAACCAGGAGATAGTACTGTGTCTGTACAACTCCCTCGTCCGACCGTAGCTGGAGTATGCCGTACAATTTTGGAGTCCTTCATTTAGAAAAGACATCGCGAGATTGGAACGCGTGCAAGCCAGGGCAACCAAACTGATTCCCTCTATCAGATATAAAAGTTATAAAGATAGATTAAGGGAATTAGATATGTTCTCGCTAGAGACCCGGAGGCTACGTGGTCAGCTTATCGAAGTGTTTAAAATACTTCGAGGCTTTGACAGGCTGGACTACGAGGATATTTTCCAGCTCAGCGATGGGAGAACAAGAAATTACGGCTATAAACTGTGTGGGAAATTCTTCACATACAGTATCTGCGGTAGTTGAAACGCACTTCCGACGGAAGTTGTCAACAGTGAATCTGTTGACCAGTTCAAGTCAAGACTAGATAAAGTCTGGCGAAATCACCGTTAAGATCCTCGCGACTGATCTTCGAGGTTGCCAACGGACACCTTCGAGGATTGCGTCAAAAGTACCCTCCTTTTATGGACCGTAAGGTCTTCTAGGGTACTTATTTTCCTTGTAGCTCTCTCTTCAGACCCATACTCATGCGGGTAGTAGTGCAAAAATTCATGTTTCCAAAGCAATGAACACTATTCAACAAAAGACTAAAACAGCGTCTGAACCTCCTGCTGCAATTATTTCTGAAATAATAAGCAAAGTGTACATGGAGAAGAAATCCCCAGAGTATGTGAGGTGGTATGATGGAAGCTTGGGTAGTGACCTACTCTTTCGAGTGAGAGCTCAATGCATGGATGTAAATGCAATAAACTATAGATGGTCTGAAACTCACTGCAAGGTATGTCAGATGTGTGAATCTGGTGAAGATGAGACTATGGAACATGTACTGGAATGTGAGAAGTTTGATAGAGATAAGATGGAAATGATGCATGTTATCCTGACTGAATCAAGTGATTGGGAAAACTGGAAAGGAATGGATGACCCTACTACTAGGTGAACAAACTGGAAAGGAATGGATGACCCTACTACTAGGTCTGGGAAATGAGACAACATATGAGATGATAAGGAATGTTAAACAATTCCAGACCTCTCTTACCACATCATACCTACTCGTTCTCAGTCTCGCTGCACTTCCCAGTCGACCAACCCACTGGTTCGTTGCACTAATCTTATCATTTTTCATCTTATCACACCCCATAGGGGCTAGTCACACCCCTAGATACTTATACGCCTCTGTCTGAGTCACAACATTTACTCCCAGTTTCCATGTGATGTTCCTCTCTTCCTCTGCCCTGTTTACAATCATTACCTTGCTCTTTTCACTACTAAACTTCACTCCAAAATCTCCCCCATATGCATTTACAACGTCTAGTATATTCTGGAGCTCCTCTGCCGTTTCACTCATAATTACTACATCATCTGCATAAAGCAAAAGACATATCTTGTCATCCCCAACCTTCACTCCAGCATCCATTCTTCTAACTCTAGCAGCTAATTCCTCTGTGTATAGGCTAAATAGGGTTGGAGATAGGATACACCCTTGTCTAACTCCTTTCTCACTTTTCACCCACTCAGTTTCTAGGTCTCCTACTATATAGATCGCTCTAGTATCGTCGTACATACTTCTAATGATATTCACTACTTTTTTACTCAGACCACTCCTTTCTAGGACTCTACATAGCATTTTTCTGTCAACCCTATCATACGCTTTTTCTAGATCTAGGAAACATGGGTATAATTTACATCTTTCACTCTTATTTCTCTATTATTTCATTTACTCTGAACATATTATCCACAGCTCTTCTGTCCGCCCGGAAACCATTTTGTTCCTCACCAAGTGTTGTAGCTCCCTCAATCCATCTACAGTCTTTCATTCAGTACTGTACTTAAAAAATTTCCAAGTGTGTTTAAAAGAGCTATTGGTCTATAGTTCTTTAGTTCATTTCTGCTCTTGCACCTACCCTTATATACCAGTGTCACTCTACATTCATTCCATCTCTTTGGCACTTTCTCTTCTTCCCACACTTTATTAAATAGCTCAGTCATTTTCTCAATCACCAGGTCACCTCCATTCTTATATATCTCATAAGGTATCTCATCTGGTCCAGCAGCCTTATAGTTTTTCTGCTTTTTCACATATTTTTCCACTTCTACACCAATTCTTTCATTTAGCTCCTCTGCATCCTTCCTTTCCAAGGTTACACTATCCATTCTCACATCCGACACTTCACCAACTCCTCCAACTTTTTCCCAGAACTCTTTTCTGGCCCTTTTCATGTCCTCTTTTTCACTTACACATACGCCATTCACCTTCAGATACTCTACAGTCTCGGTGCTGCTCATTGTTTCGCCTCTCATGAATCTGTACCATTCACGGCCATCTTGAAACCCATTTTCTTTAAGGGCTTGGATCACTTTCCTTTCGCATCCCTGATCTTTCGCTTTGTCACTTTCTGTTGCTTCACATACCGTGTCCATACTCTCCGGTACTCATTTTCAGCTTCCTCACTTTCATGTCTTCTCTTTTTCATCTGTCTACATGCTTTGTTAAGCCTCTTTCGCTCCTTCTAGCATCTTTAATCTCTTCATTCCACCATGGTTTACACACCCTTTTTCTTCTATTCACCTGTACAATACCTATTTTGCTGGCTGTTGCACTTCTTATATTTCCTATGAATTTTGAATCCAGCTCATTCACATCATTTAAGTTGTAGCGGGCCGAAAAAATTTAGACTAACCCAATCGATCCAACCCGCTCCCTACACTAATCCGGACGTGAGAAATCGAAGGAGAATGAAACGGATTGTATGTACAGTCCTTTACTAACAAAAAAATACAATATTTACAGAAAAATATGGGTAAATATGCACAAAATATCTACAATAGAGAGGGGCGATTATATTGGAGATCTCCTTATTTTTCACCAAAAAATACAAAAAGAAAATCCTATATATATATGAATACTATTAATCGATCCTAAGAAACATAAAAAATCAAACAACCAAAAAAATCCTAACTACAACAGTCAATATATAAATAACAAACAAGGCCTCACTTGGTACAAAGAGGATGGGGAGATGTCCAGCCACCTGCCACTCGAGCGAGCAAAATGCCTAGGACTTACAACAAGTGTGGCGCCTCAGCGCTTGATGGAAGATAATGACCTTAAAAAGCTTGCTTGGCTATTATAAGCCCTCCTTCATTAAGCTATACTATTGGCCTTTATTTATTAACAATAATATATAGCTTTCCAGGATATAACGCTTTGTTTGTAATATAAGGATATACGAAACTAAGTCCTATCTTTCCAGAATATGGCGCTTTGTTTGTAATATAAGGATATATGAAACTAAGTCCTATCTTTCCAGAATATGGCGCTTTTAAAATTACATGACCATTAAATTGATATTTTATACCTATTATGAAATAATAGGCATATAGTAAACTTTAAAGAATAACTGATAAAAAAGCACTTCAAGAAGATAATAATAAAAAAAACTACATGAAGGCCCTTCCCTTACCCATCTTTGATTGTAATATATGAAATATATGAAACTAAGTCCTATCTTTCCAGAATATGGCGCCTGGAAAGAAAGAAAAAAAACATGGTAATCATTTTTATACATAAAATAAACAAAAAACAACAAACCCATTCCCATTCAGACACACACACATTTTTACAGAGGAAGGGATAGGGTACTGAGAAAAGGGGTGGGAGAATGGCCCTTTTACACACACTCACATTCGCTCCACCACAAAGTTACCATCCATCCAAGTCCTCTCATTCAGATCAGCCTTAAAATTTTCCCAGTTTACATCCCTCAACCTCCATTTTCTCCCTTTAACCTTCACGTTTTCCTCGTTTCGCCCCTGTAACTTACACTCTACTAGGAACATATTGTGATCAGACACATTGTCAATCAATCCTTCTTCATCTATCCACATGCGGGATACAACTTCTCGCATTCTTCCATTTACCAACATGTAGTTAATTGCTGATTCTTGATTCCTTGCACTCTATGTCACACGCTCCGCTAAGGTTTCATTTAGATTTTCTATTTCCGTATCCTTTATGAAATCAACGAGCATTTCACCATTCATATTTATCTGTTCTAGCATACCAGTGTGTGCATTCATATCTCCCATAACAATTACTCCTTCCTGTGCATGCCCTCTTACAATTTTTTTCAGTATGTCGTAGTTCTCCCCATTTTCTCTCCTCGCCCTTTCACCTTTCTGAACTTCACCATTTGTAATTCTTTGGCTTTTAAAAAATTCACAAAATTTCCATACTTCTTTATTTCTGAACTTCACCATTTTGTTTTTTGATATAAAAAAAAGTATTAGAAATAACTTGGATAAAAAATACATAAGTCATAACCAAACTAAGATGAAATTATTATTCAAATACTCAAAAACATCCCCTTCTTAAATTATAGTTAGAGATGATGATGATGATGATGATGATGATGATGGTGATGATTAAGAAACAAAATGCTCCCTAACTCCCTAAAAGATTGAATGAAGTGGACCTACAAAGTAGATTTAGCATAACTATTCAGGTGAAAACTGGCTAATTCATGATAGCGGAAATGATGATGAAGAACAATTTCTAATTTTTGCAGGACCTTCCGCTTTATGAATACTGGTATGCTGATGGAACGTTAAAACATGTCCTATAATTTTAATCAAATCTTTACTATTCATGGTGAAATCCATCTGGAAATTCGCCCTCTTATTTTTATTTTTTTACCAAACAAGACAGAAGAAATTTCCTTTAGAATGTTGTCAGCCCTTGTTGATTGCGTTGAACATTATGGATTGCAAATTGAAGTATCAGATGTAAGTGTTGATTTGGAATTGGCTGCGCGAAATGCTTTTTTGCGTGTTCTTGGTGAAATCACCATACATTTCTGGGTGGGGGGGGGATCATTTTTGCCAAACTACTTGGAGAAAACCTCAACAGTTGGGTCTTTCTAGCCTTTATAATGAGGACCAGGTAATGGCTTCGCTACTAAGATTAAAATTTAAAATCTAAGAAAAAGCAGCCATGGTTAATTTTCTGAACTTCGCCAATTATAATAATTTTAAAAAGGAACTCTAAACTAAATTTCCCCCTTTTAAAAATATCACGTTGCTAAAATATAGTTATAGAAGATATATAGAAATAAATTTTCTGAACTTCACTATTTGTAATTCTTTCGGTTTTAAAAAATTCACAAAATTTCCATACTTATATTTATTTCTGAACTTCACAATTTTGTTTTTTGATATTATAAAAGAATTATTTAAAATAACTTTGATAGAAAAACATGTCACTACCAAATTAAGATGAAATTATTATTCAAATACTCAAAAAAATCCCCTTCTTAAATTATAGAGTTAGTGATGATGAGGAATTTTCCCTGAGGAAGCTCTTCCTTTCATTAAATATGGATTGTTTATGAACTGACTCTAAAGGGTTCCCCTCGTACAACTAACTCTGTTGAAGTTTGGCATTGAAAATTTGGTGTTTTAGTACGAGCCAAATCAGATATATATTGTCATTGATGCTCTGGGGAAAGAAGATAATGTAATTAGAACAAGAATTTCGCAGCTTGATTTCGGTCTAGATAGAGAGGAGTAGGAAAAGGGGCAAAGAAAAAATAATAGTGTAGGCGAGTTGCGAACAGCTTCCCGCGTCGCTGGATCACTGGTAGCCAGCGGCGAATCCACTCGGCCATCCTGAGTCTCAAAAAAGACTCATTCAAACGAAGCTTTTAAGCTGCTCGCCTGCACTTCTCGTACTCTATACACCCCCCCCCCCTCCTAGAAGCGGAGCGTATTTTGAAGAAATGAAGAGAGCTCGTTTGAAAATGTTATCCAAGGGCTAACTCTGCCCCTCCCGGGTCTGGGCACCATTCTAGATAGAGGAGAGTAGGAAAAGGGGCAAAGAAAAAATAATAGCGTATGCGAGTTGCGAATAGTTTCCCGCGTCGCTGGACCACTGTTAGCCAGCGGCGAATCCACTCGGCTATCATGAGTCTCAAAAAAGACTTATTAAAACGAAGTTTTAAGTCGCTCGCCTGCACTTCTCATACGCTATATAGGAGTAAGCCCGAAGAAGAAAAACTCCAATGCTGGAAGAAAAGAGACCAATTATGAATATTGTGACATACTATAGCAATCGCTATTGCTTATAACCTGGTTTCATTCTGAATGTTTTATTATTAATAAAGAAACTTTGTTAATTTCCTTAAAAAGGAATAGATTTTAGATACTATTTTTTTTATAAAATACCTAGCTGGAAGACCTTTTTGACGAAAGTTCCTTTAGACCAGGGGTGGGGAAATTTTTTGACCCGTGGGCGAAAATTTCTAATGAAAGAAGTTGGCGGGCGATAAATAAAATTTGACTCTTGTATCTTTGTAAATGTTCTTTAAATTTATTACATGGTGCGTTATACTCGTGCATTTTTCAGTAGTGAAAATTTGTGCATACAAATACAGTAGGTGCAATAAATATCCGATACATGGTCAAAAGTTTATTTACCATAGTTACACAACAGCAAAGTTATCGAAAATTGAACATCTTATGTATTTTGTACGTTGAATACAAATTCGGTATTAGAATATACTGTGATAGAACGGTTTGAGGCCGCTTAATTTCAACCGTTATCACATGTTTTTAGAAACACGATGCTTCCCACGTGCATCTTCGCCTTGAAGCCGGGCGCATTATAGCCGCCACCTGAGTCAATGTTTAACCAAGGAGGTTTATCTTCCCCCGTTTCGCCCCATGCACCAACCTCGTCAGATTGAGTTAGGCTTATGGGCAGATAAGGTATTGTTCTCAGGCGCGGCTGTGCATTCCCTCGAAGCCCCCACTCCATTGTTCCCTACGCCAAGGGGATGTCTCGACTATTTATACGGAAACTTTACCACTAAGAGGAGATTCGAGATCCAGATTTTCTTCGCGAGACATCTCTACGGTCCAGTCTCACCTTGTGCACCAAAGGGCCCTCTACCTCGAGATCCACCATCATTTGTCCAGAAGAGGACAATATCCCTTGAGTGCCAAGGTTCGAGCCTTCATGAGGCCAAGTCCACAAGGCTTCCCCTGTTGTTCAGAAAGAGAACAACGTTAGAACAGCCATTGTTCTTTGATCCCGTTGACAAGAAACGGTTCTCACCATTCCCCCCTGTTGTTCAGAAAGAGAACAACATTAGAACAGCCATTGTTCTTTGAGCCCGTAGACAAAAAACGGTTCTCACCCTTCCTCCCTGTTGTTCAGAAAGAGAACAACATTAGAACAGCCATTGTTCTTTGAGCCCGTGACAAGAGACGGTTCTCACCCCCCTTCCTGTTGTTCAGAAGGGAACAACGTAGAACAGCCATTGTTCTTTAAGCCCGTAGACAAGAAATGGTTCTCACCCTTCCCCCCTGTTGTTCAGAAAGAGAACAACATTAGAACAGCCATTGTTCTTTGAGCCCGTAGACAAGAGACGGTTCTCACCCCCCCCCTGTTGTTCAGAAGAGAACAACGTAGAACAGCCATTGTTCTTTAAGCCCGTTCGCCAAGAATCGGTTCTCATTCCAAAGGCGCCATGTCAGGATCATTTAATTGCCCCCCCCCCCTTCGGCTTGAACTCGCCAGTGGACCGAAGATTCCTTCACGTTGCCTTCCTCTGCACAACAAGTGTAATTACGTAAGCTGAACGTTACCTTTGAGTATTTAACTCTTTTGTCAACCCTATCCTGTGCTTTAAATGGTTTAGCGAACCATCCCATCCCTTTAATTTTTATTTGTTTTACCTTTTTAAATCTCTTCCAAATCTTAATCCTCGGATTAGCTAGATTCCCCACGGCCCTTTCCATTCTCTGTTTATGTCAATATTTTCCGTTTTGTGTGTTGTTGATAGTTTCTATTAATAAAACTATTTTATTAATGATAGCCATATTATTATCATTGAGCTCAGTTCCACTTCTTAAGCATATTGAAGATAAATAACCTCGGTCGACCAGACACCACGCACTCTAAATATAATTGAATAAGTTCCCTCAACGAATAGTCATATATGGTATATCGGCGAGAGTCCATTCTACGACATATACAAATAGTAAAGCATTACTATGATTATTGGAAAAATATCAAACGAACGTTTCAAAAAGTATCCGATACATCTATGAAAACCAGTTAGTATTTGGTGATATGACCTTTCGTCGCTAGTACAGCTTCCAACCGTTTGGGATATTTACTTATGAGGCTCTTACAAATATTTGTAGGTACGAGTATCTTGGCCCATTCTTCTTGGCATATTCTTTTTAAATGTTAGATTTAGGTCTGGCGATTGACTTGGCCATCCCATAACCTTTATTTTCTTCTGCTGAAACCATTCTGCAGTTTTGGATCGTTGTCCTGCTGGAATGTCCATCATCTTGGCAACTTCAAGTCGTCTGCAGACCGTAAGAGATTATCTTCCAGAATCCTGCGATACATCTGAGCATTCATTTTCCCTTCAATAATATGGAGTCATCTAGGACCTGGAGAGGAGAAGCAGCCGCATACCATTATGCTGCCTCCAAACGTGACTAACACTATTCCACCCAAATAACTCAATCTTTGTCTCGTCAGACCATAGTACAGCGTCCCCAAAACTTGCAGGTTTCTCTAAATGTTCCTTGGCAAAATTCAGACGATTTCTGATATGAATTGGTTTCAACAAAGGTGTCTTTCTTGGTGTGCGAGAATGGAATCCCTCGTTCCTAAGAACTGCTACAATTGTATTTTTGCATACATTGTACCAGCTGCTTCCAAATCTTTCTGAAGTTCAGATCGAGTCATTCGAGAATTTTTCTTTACTTTACGGACTATATGTTTAGCCGCACGGTTTGAACCCCGTAAGGGGCGCTGCGATTTGCCTTCCTGGCCGCCGTGCTGACTGGACTCAGCTTCCCGTCCGGCCGCAGCTTAGCCTCTTCTCCTTCTTTCAGACAGACTGTATTTCTCCCCTACTTCCTCACTTCCCCTACAACCTCTCCCACAACTTTCTCTGGTCGGCCTCTATTTTCACAGGGTAGATGCTGACCTCAGCCAACTATCCTGGATCGGGGTTGAGGGGGGGGGAGGAGACAATGTTCCCTAATCCCTGAACTCCTGTTTGGGGTGGTGGGTTTTTAACAACCTGCGTCATGCCTACCCATACCTTCCTCACATCCCTTTTCCTTCTCATTTCACTATTATTTTTTCGCCGTACATAGTCCGGCCCCAGCTTAGCCTCTCTTCCTTCCTTCAGATAGCCCGATTTCTCCCCTACCTCGTCCCTTTTCATACAACCTCTCCCACAACTTTCTCTGGTCAGCCTCTAATTTCACAGGGTAGAATGCTGACCTTCTTCTCAAGCCAACCACCCCGGATCGGGGCTGAGGGAGGAGGGGAAATTGTTCCCTAACCCCTCAGCCTGGAGGGCATATTCCTTCAATGGAATTGCCGTGGACTCCAGGCCAACTGGGAGGAGCTGCGGAGGCTAGTCTCGCCCCGTTCCCCGTTAACTATTTTTTTTTTGCAGGAGACCATGCTAGGCGCGTGCCCGCTGCTTGCACTCCCGGGGTATAAGGGTCTTGCGACCCCACCACCTCGGGATGGCCGTGCTGGGGGATGCGCGGTTTACACCCGGCATGCTGACTCCGTTCTTCATTTCTCTTTAGATACCTCCTTTCAGGCAGTGGCTGTGCTGCTGCACCTGGATATACTATCATTTCTGCGTACATTCCACCGTCAGCTGACTTCGACGCGGGGGACTTCCGCCGCGTCGTGGCACGGTTGCCGAGGCCCTATCTCTTGCTTGGAGATCTGAACGGCAGGCATCCTCTCTGGGGAGATTACTCCATAAATCCCAGGGGACAAGTCCTTGCCGATATGATCGAAGAGCTTGAGATGGGTGTCCTAAACGTGGATGAGTTTACGCATCACTGTCCGAAAACCGCTTCATTTTCTTGCCTTGACCTATCTTTGTGCTCTTCGGAGGCACAGCCTGATTTTGATTGGGGGATGGTCGATGACCTCCATGGTAGTGATCACTTTCCCATTCAAATATCATTTTCAGGGCAACTGCCGCCTGAGAGACCACCTCGGTGGTGCTTGGCGCGGGCGCGGTGGCCTGCATTTCAGGAAATGACTGAATTCTCTATCTCAGTCGAGGAGTTTAGGTCAGTAGATGAGGCCATTGAGTTCTCCGGCAACCTCAGCGCCATGGGCCTGACTACTATTCCTAGGACGTCTGGCCGTTTTGCACGCTGACCACTCCCATGGTGGTCGCCCGAGTGTGAGACGGCCCTCAAACAGAAGCGTTATGCCTACATGCGCTATAAGCGCCGCCCGAACGATTTCACTGTCGCTGAATTTCGTCGGGCTAGGGCTAGGTTCCGGTATATTTGGAAGCACGCCCGCCGCTCTCCTTGGCGGACATACGTGTCTTCACTTAGCGGGAAGACCCCTTTAGCTGAGGTGTGGAAGCGAGTCAAAAGGATTCTGGGCAAGTTCTCGCAGGACCCCCCTCCCGTTCTCCAGGAGAATGGGACCGCAATTTCAGACCCCGCATCCGTGGCGGAATCCTTAGCGACCGCTTTTTCCGCATTCTCTAGCACGTCGTGATGTCGCGGAAGGCCGCCGGCTGAACTTTACCTCCAGAGGCGGAGAACCCTTCAACGACAAGTTTACTGTGAGTGAGTTGCGTTCCGCTCTCGCTTCGTGCGCGGACACCGCCCATGGTCCGGACGATGTCCTGTGCGACATGCTTCGACACCTGGGTGAGCGAGGCATGGCCTTTCTGTTAGATTTGTTCAACAGATTCTGGGTGGAAGGTCTTCTCCCAGACTCCTGGCGAATCGCTACTGTGCTCTCCTTTCGCAAACCGGGGAGAGATCACTCTACTCCGACCTGTTTCCGCCCAATCTCTCTAACCTTTTGCGTGTGCAAGTTGATGGAGAAATTGGTAAATGTCAGATTAGCCTTTTTCCTGGACAGCAGAGGCCATCTGTCTTCCGCACAGTGCGGCTTCCGCAAGTTCCACTCCACGTCGGATGCTCTGCTCCGACTCTAAAATGCCGTCTGCGAGGCTTTCCTTCGTAGACAGCTCTACGTGACGGTCTTTTTCGATCTGGAGAAGGCCTATGATACCGCATGGCGATACGGTATCATGGAGACTCTCCGCACGATGGGGTCGAGGGGACGCCTCCCAATGTTCATATGTGAATTTTTGCGAGATCGTCGATTCCGCGTACGGGTGGGGGGAGCCCTCTCCGGCCCAAAGGAGCAGGAAGAGGGTGTCCCGCAGGGAAGTGTCCTCAGTGTCACACTCTTTGCCCTGAGCATCAACGGCATCACCTCTGTGCTTCCGGAAGATGTTCTCGCTACGCTCTACGTGGACGACCTTTCGATATCCTTTGGCACGGCCCAGATGCCAACTCTGGAGCGTCGACTCCAACAGGCATTGAACCGCGTCTCTCGCTATGCCGAAGCGCACAGGTTTCGGTTTTCTTTGTCCAAGACTAAGGTGGTGCACTTCTGCCGCCATCCACGGCTTCCCCCCGACCCAGATTTGTATCTTAATGGGGTGCCCCTGGATGTGGTTGAGTCGCACCGTTTCCTTGGTCTTGTATTCGACCGACGCCTCACCTGGGAGGCTCATATTCGCAGCCTTAGGGTCTGTTGTAGCCGCGCCATGGACATTCTCCGTTCCGTGACGTTCAGCGCTTGGGGCGCTGATAGGGCTACTGCCTTACTTTTTTATCGATCCTTTGTTCGTTCGAAGCTCGACTACGGATGCGAGTTTTATGCATCCGCAGCCGAGCGTTTATTGCGGAAGGTGGATTCGATCCACCACACCGGCCTTCGCCTTGCGACCGGTGCCTTCCGCACTTCCCCCATTGAGAGCCTGTTGGTCGATGCTGGGGAGATGCCACTCGCTCTGCGCCGCGTGCAGTGCATCACTCGCCTGTACGCGTGAGCCCGGCGCCTCCCTCAGTCGCCAACAGCTCTCACTGCATCCGCAGCTGATCTCGATGGTGGCTATGTCGCCGAGAGACGCCAGTCATACCCTAAGCCCTTTGGGTTTAGGGCCAGGAAACTCCTTCGAGAGGTAGATATAGCTCTCGGGCCGGTGGCGTCCCTGGTTCTGCCCAGGACGCCACCCTGGAGGGTACCACATTTGGCTATTTGTCGCCACGCCTCTGCTCCCAAAGCTTGTACTGCGCCGGGAGTATTGCGGTCGACCTTTTTGGAGCACACATCGTGTCACGCTGGTACCGTGCCAGTGTATACGGATGGCTCCAAGTCCCAAGAGGGGTTCGGCTTCCACGCCGTCTCCCCTCTGTTTGAAGTCAGCGGGGCTCTACCAAGCGCTGCGTGTCTTCACGGCCGAGCCGGTGGCACTACACCACTCGGTACGGGAGATTACGCGACGTGCCCGGTTCGGGACCGGATTGTGATCTATAGCGACTCACAAAGCGCCCTGAGTGCTCTCGGGGCATTGGAATCTCCGCATCCCCTGGTTCGCGAAATCCGTGACGCCACGGTTTTGGCGAGCCGGGCAGATGTCGAGATTATCTTCTGTTGGGTTCCTGGACATGTAGGAATTGCGGGGAATGAGCGCGCCGATGAGGGCGCCAAAGAGTCCGCGAGGACTCAGCGTTTCGCTCTTCCTCACACTGACTATATGGCAGGAATACGGGTAGCTCTTCGGACTGCTTGGCAAAGAAGATGGGAGACGGTCGAAGGGAACTTAAAGTTGCGTGCCATTGCGCCGCGACTGTTCCCATGGACCTATCCCCCAATGCCGCGGCGGCTTCAGGTTGATTTCTGTCGTTTCCGAATCGGGCACACTCGTGTGACGCATCGCTATTTGATGGAGCGCTCGCCTGCGCCCTATTGCAACGACTGCGTCGTCCCCCAGACTGTTCGGCACATTCTTGTCGAATGTCCCAGTCTGGGTGATCTTCGCGCACGACACCTGTCCCGATACCGGGATGGGCGGGGTCGCTACCGCCTGTCCCTTGTACTCGGGACGAGTGCGTGTACTTTGACTGGTGGACTTATTGACTTTTGGGGGGAGGCCGGCCTTCTCCCTTTCATTTAACCTTGTTTATTTGTTGTTGTTGTTATTTCTTTTTATTGTTTTTTTGAATTTTTTAAAGTAGCCTAGAACTAGGCTGTTTGTTTACGGCAACTTATGCCTAAGTCGGCAGTCACCAGATAGCCCCTTAAAAAAAAAAAAAAAAATTCCCTTCCCTAAGGTGGAACCGCCATGCCGAAGGGCTGCTAGGTCACCAGGTGGGAGAGGTGGCCTTAAATGGTGGTACCTGGCTCTGTCAGCCCCATACGCACCCCTCGCAGAGCGGGCCACTGCGAGGGGTGATTAAAGTTGGCTTCCCGCATAAAGAATAGGTTTCCCATGTCCGTTGATGAAAACCGAACAAAAAATAACATCTAACCCTTTCCCCCACAAGATCGACGGAACCGCTTTCGAGCAGCTCCACAGAAAAAAATGGAGCCCCTGCCCCCGTGCTCTCGCAGGGGATCCTCCAAATCTCTTTAACCGGAGAGGAGGCTTACTCCTCTCGTTCGCCTAAGGGTGTAGGGGACTCCCCCTCACCCCCTTGTCTGGAGCTGCCTTCAGGCACCTCCCTCTTTCCAGCGGCAGTCCCCCTTTTACTTTCCAAGGGGACTGCCAAGAAAGCCATCAGGCAGCCCATAGCCGACCGCTCCCCATTTAAGCGACTCGGTAGGGCAAACCCCCTTAGGTGGAAGAGGGAAGCTAGGCCCCATCGGCCGTTTGCCCCAAAAGACCTGCTGGCTAGAATATTAAATCTAGCGGTGCTCAAAGCCTGTGCCTCCCCTATCTCGACTCGTGACACGGCTGCCAATGGGACCTGTGATGTCCTGGGGAGGATGGCCAACTGGAGCCCCCCACCCCCGCCGAGATAGACATGGTCCTTGACGCAACCCAGCATCAGACGGTAGGGCCTTCCATGGGGGCGAACTCGAGTCTGTCCCTATGCAAATTCCTCAAACGGCTCGGGTCTCCAAGGCAGTACAAGGATGGGAGGGATCTCCTCCTCGGGTTGATGCCCCTGCGATCGCCAGGACCGTCTCGATCTCGGAGAAGTTCGTTGCCGAGGCCGTTCCATCCGGCCTGGGGGTTACTGTCGGTGGAGGGGAGAAGTGGGTTCATTCCCCGCCCTCCTCTCCTAAGAAAAAAAAAGACTCGGGGCTCCTCTCCCTCTGCGGGGGCTGCGGGGACGGATGGGTTTGCTGCCACTTCGGTAAGCGACCAAGCCAAGATCGCCACATCCGGCCCCTCTGCCTCCCCTGGGTGCGGAGCCCCTTACTAAGACCAAAGGTGCTAGTGTGCGGAGTGGAGCCTCGATTACATCGGGGCCCCTCATTCAGAGACTACCCGGCGTTTTCAGGCCCACTGGCTTCAAACGCTTTCTAGATATTCGCTCCACTGATGGCAGCATGTTGGCCAAGGGCAACATGATCCATCAGAGGAGAGCACTAGCTAGTGTGATTGGTAGAGAGCAGAAGGTGACATTATTCTCTGGCGGGGAAGCCTTCTGGTGAAAGCGTCGAATCCCTCCGAGGCGACCATAATTAGTGCCCTTCGTACAATTGATAGCACGCCGGTGAGTGTGACGCCGCACTCTACCATGAACTTCGTGAAAGGAGTAGTGTATGCGAGGCAACGCGTGGACTACTCCATAGAGAACATCACGTTAGAGCTGTTCGACCATGGGTCGGTCAAGGTCGAACGTGTGATGAGAAAACAGGGAGGTGCCTCGAGACCCCCCACTACACTCGTCGTCACGTTCTAGTGTGGCAGGATCCCTGAGTGGGTGCGTGCCGGTGGGTATCGCTACCTCGTGAAGGCATTCGTGCTACTGCCGAGGAGTTGCTACTACTGCCACTGCTTCCAGCCAAACGAATCGCTCCTGCATACGTGCAAAGTCGGGGTTACCCTGTCATGTATAGCCAAGTGTGTCAATTGCGGAGAGCCGCACCCCGGTTCTTCGAAGCAATGTGGTGCGTATTTCCTTGAGAAGGAAATCCTGGCTGTTCAGGCTCAGGATCGTCTTTCATTTAGGCGAGGCTAAGGACTTGGTCCTGACGCTGCCCGGGACGTCCTATGCCTCAATGTTGAAAAACACAACCTCTGCTCCTGTCCCTCCAGGCCTACGAGTACGGTCGTTTCCGCGCCCATTCAGAACCCTTCTGCGGGTTCCTTCCCATCGGTCGCTCCCATGGTAAAGCTGGCGGCACAAAGGGTCCTCAACCAGCCCCCGCCAAAACCAGGGTCCTGAGAGTCGTTAGACTCACAATAGGCAACACCCCTGAATTTGGTCGCCAAACCATCTTCCGGGCTTCTTAAAGCTGCCCCCCTTAAGGAAGGACAGCAGCACCAAAGGAGCTTCGGCTCATTCGCACATACCCAGTGGTAGGCTGGGTGGCTCGGAGACTGTGGATCCTCCAAAAGAGAGAGAAAAAGACTCGAATAGCGAGCCCATCCTCCCCCGATAAGTCCTCGAATGCAACAGCGCCCCCCTTAAGGAGGACAGCACCAAAAGAGCTTCGGCTCCTTCGCACATACCCAGTGGTAGGCTGGGTGGCTCGGAGAATGTGGATCCTCCAAAAGAGAGAGAAAAAGACTCGAATGGCGAGCCCATCCTTCCTCGATAAGTTCGAAGGCAACAGCGCCTGGAGTTCTGCTTCCGGGAAGCATACGGTCATTTCGGTGAGGGTCTTCTATTCGAAGAGGGGCCCACGCATCTCCGAGCTAGACCTGGAGGGCATATTCCTTCAATGGAATTGCTGCAGACTCCTGGGCAACTGGGAGGAGCTGTGAGGAGGCTCGTCTCGCCCCGTTCCCCTTTAGCTATCTTTTTACAGGAGACCATGCTGGGCGCGTGCCTCCTGCCCACCCTCCTGGGGTATAAGAGTTTTGCGACCCCACCACCACGGGACGGGGGCCGGGGAGCAGGATGCGCGATTTACACCCGGCATATCTTCGTTTTTGTCTTTGCTTTAGATCCCTCGTTTCAGGCAGTAGCTGTGCATCTGCACTACTCGATTTATTCCCAGGGTCAAGTCCTCGACGAGCTGGAGATAGGTGTCCTAAATGCGGATGAGTTTACGCATCACTGTCCGAGAACCGCTTCATTTTCTTACCTCGACCTATCTCTGTGCTTCCCAGATACAGACTGATTTTGGGTGATCACTTTCCCATTCAAATATCATTTGCAGGGCCGCTCCACCGCCCCCTAGAGCCCTCCGCGGTGGTGCTTAGCCCGGGCGCGGTGGTCCGCATTTTAGGAAATGACTGATTTCTATATCTCAGTCTGGGAGTTTGGTTCGGTTGATGAGGTCGTTGAGTTTGCCGTCAACCTCATCGCCGTGTGCTTAACTACTATTCCTATAACGTCTGGCCGTTTTCCACCCCGACCACTCACGAGGTGGTCAGCGTAGTGTGAGACGGCCCTCAAACAGAAGCGCGATGCCTACATGTGGTATAAGCGCCGGCCGTACGATTTCCCTGTCCATGAATTTCGTTGGGCTACGGCTAGGTTCCGGTATATTTCGAAGCACGCCCGCCGCTCTTCTTGGCGGGCATACGTGACTTCACTTAACGGGATGACCTCTCTAGCAGAGGTGTGGAAGCGAGTCAAAAAGATTCGGGGCAAGTTCTCGCAGGACCCCCTTCCTGTTCTCCAGGAGAATAGGACCGCCATCTCGGACCCATTCACTGGTGAATCACCCCCTGGTGTCTACGGCGATAAAACACCTAATATAATAATAATAAAATCTGACTCCGCGTCCGCGGCAGAATCCTTCGCGATCACTTTCTCCGCATTCAATGTACTTTGTGATATCGCGGAAGGCCACCGACTGGACTTTACCTCCAGAAGCAGAGAATCCTTTAACGATAGGTTTACTCAGTGAGTTGCGTTCTGCTCTCGCCTCATGCACAGACCCCGCCCATGGTCCGGACGATGTGCCGTACACCATGCACCGACACCTGGGTGAGCGAGTCATGGCCTTTCTGTTAAATTTGTTCAACGGGATCTGGGTAGAGGGTATCCTCCTAGATTCCTGGCGAATCGCTACTGTGCTCGCTTTTCGCAAACCCTGGAGTGATCACTCTACCACGCCCGGTTTCCGTCCAATCTCTCTCACCTCCTGCGTGTCCAAGTTGATGTAGAAATTGCTAAATGTTAGATTAACCTTCTTTCTGGACAGCGGAGGCCATCTGTCTTCTGCGCAGTGCGGCTTCGGCAAGTTCCACTCCACGTTGGATACTCTGCTCCGACTGTAAAATGCCGTCTGCGAGGCCTTCCTTCGTAGACATCACAATGCCACGGTGTTTTTCGATCTGGAGACCGGTGCCTTCCGTGCTTTCCCCATTGATAGCCTACAGGTCGATGCTGGGGAGATGCCACTTCCTTGGCGCCTGTACGCACCAGCTCGGTGCCTCCCTCAGTCGCCAACAGCTTTCACTGCTTTCGCAGCTGATCTCGATGGTGCCTATGCCGCCGAGAGACTCCAGTCATACCTTAAGCCCTTTGTGTTTAAGGCCAGGAAACTCCTTCGAGAGCTAGGTATAGCTTCTGGCCGGTGTCGCCCCTGGTTCTTCCTAGGACGCCACCCTGGAGAGTACTACCTTTGACCATTTGTCGCCATGCATCTGCTCCCAAAGCTTCTACAGCGCCGGGAGAATTGTGTTCGGCCTTTTTGGAGCACACTTTGTGTCACGCCGGAACCGTACCAGTGCATACGGATGGCTCCAAGTCCCAAGAGCGGGTCGGTTTCCATCTCTTATCCTCTCTGTTTGAAGTCAGCGAGTCTCTGCGACTCTCTTCACAGCCGAGTTGGTTGCTATACACCGCTCGGTACGGGAGATTATGCGACGTGCCCGGTTTGGAGACCGGTTTGTGATTTATAGTGACTTACCAAGCGCCCTGAGTGCTTCCTGGGCATTGGAATCTCCTCATCGATTGGTTCGTGATATCCGTGACGTCACGGTTTTGGCGAGCCGGGCGGATGTCGAGATTATCTTCTGCTGGGTTCCTGGACATGTAGGAATTGCGAGGCATGAACGCGCCAAAGGTCTGCGAGGACTGGGCGACCAAACAAGCGTTTCGCTCTTCCTCACACCGATTACATGGCATGCATACGGACTGTCCCCCGAGCGGTTTGGCAACGAGATGGTAGACGGTCGAAGGGAACTTAAAATTTGGTACCATTGCCCTGTGACTGTGCCCATGGACCTAGACCCTAATGCCGCGACTGCTTCGGGTTGCTTTCTGTCGTCTCCAAATTGGACACACTAGCGGGATGCACCGCCATTTGATGGAGCGCTCGCCTGCACCCTATTGTGATGACTGTGTTGTCCCCGAGACTGTTCGGCACATTCTTGTTGAATGTCCCAGTCTGGGCGATCTTCGCGCACGTTACTTGTCCCGCTATCGGGATGGACGGGGTCGCTACCGCCTGTCCCTTGTACTCGGGACGAGTGCGTGCACATTGACTGGTCGACTTGTAGACTTTTCAGGGGAGGCCGGCCTTCTCCCTTTTATTTTACTTTCTTTTTTTTCTTTGTGTTTTTTTTGTGTGTTTTTGAATCTTGTTTTAAAGTAGCCTAGTACTTCCTGGGCATTGGAATCTCCTCATCGATTGGTTCGTGATATCCGTGACGTCACGGTTTTGGCGAGCCGGGCGGATGTCGAGATTATCTTCTGCTGGGTTCCTGGACTAATGCCCAAGGAGGCAGTCACCAGATGAGCTCTTAAGAACCCCCCCCCCCCTCCACCCGCCAGGTTGCCATACGCTGTATGTTTCGAATCCACCGTTAAAACCCCTGCCAAATTCTTATTTTTTTGTGCGTGTTTATTCCGGCTGAAGTTGTTTATAAATCTTCCCTTTAGCTTTTCTTGAGAGGCTCTATGTTTGCCCCCCCCCCCCCATTCCTTTCTTTTTTTTTTCGTCCTCCTCCCTTTGTTGTTTCTATTTTCCATTTTTGTGTTTGTCTTATTTATCAATTGTTTGAACATCGATCTATACGGTGAGTGTTACTGGTATTTAAATTAAGTGTCCCCACACTCCCAAACATTGATAACTTCCGCCCCGCCATTTCCCCAAGGACGAATTCCGATGTCCACATCGACCGTCCAATGATTCATTTCAACGCCAATCGTTTTTCCACTCCGAAATTTTATATGTAGTCTGAATTTCGTCGAAATGTACTTTCTCTTCCCGACGCCCCTTCCCCCCCCCCCCCTCCGTGTAATTGTTTACACCACTCACGACGTCACTGGATGCGTCATCGGTGAAAATCTTGCAGTTTGATGTTGTTCTCCAGTACCCCAACACGGCGCAAAGTTAGGCTAAGCTATGCCGTCATCACTGATAACGAGAAACTCCTATGTGTTTGGTGTGTTTTTCTTTATTTTATTTCCATATGAGGTGACAGCAAAAATACACATAGTGACGTCCTCCTTATGTTGTAAAAGGCGGCTGAGTCCTGAAAGACACAGCCGAAAGTTTTGTTCCTCAATGAGTTGCGATGATGCGCTCCGACTTCACTTGTGGTAAAGCGGCTGAAACTCGTGTGGGAGGAATGAAGGAACACTGCGTACGACGAAATGTCATTTCGGTGACATTTTACAAGCTCTGCCTGAATTCGCATATTTTAATTTCCCTGTTCATTGTACATACTTATTTTTTTCGTGGCGCCCTCAAATGCGCTCTTCCATTTGGGTGGGTGTTAGGTAGGTCGGTAGGTCGCCATATCAGAACATTGGAATATAATTATAGTAATTTTTCAGTATAGCGCTCTCAAGGCCACCTTCCTTCACAAAGTTCCTATCTATCAACTAAGGAAAAGCATGAGCGAAGAAAGGACATTGCCAAGGTCGTCTTAACCCCGCCAGACATACTACTAGTACCGTCCAAAACGAGCCAACAAAATAGCCCAATTTACATTTTCTTGTATTGAAAATACTCGTTTAATTTCCATGAAAATTGCGCAGAATATTATTTGGAATTTGCCTCTCATAGAACAATGGATTAAAAAAAATAGTTTCCCCTCACTTTATATTATGAGGCCATGCGGTTTTTGTAACCACATTACACCTACAAGAATGGACTCACCCACACACAATTCTACCCTATTAGCCAGCGTTCGTTAAGTTCATCCTTAATGAATTAGTTTAGTAAAAGAATGAAAACTTTCCGAAAACGATTAATCCCATTTTCGCCTTCAGAGCCTTCCCTTGGCTCGTCTTGCTACGCCCGGCCCTTCCCTCTTGCTCGTATCTAGGTATGTGTTGTTCTCAATGTGTGCCGGAGCAGCAGCAAGTTGACATGTGGTTATTTTTTTTATTCCAATTGTCGCTTTCTACAACGCGTTCCTTTTTTTAGTATTCTGGAATTCCTTCCTTTGCATTACCTTTGTTTGATCCAGTATTTAGGTAAAAATACATCAAATCTAGGAAATGGATACGAAAATCCCCCACACCCTTCCTGGCCAACCCACTAGAGAGCTTTTCAGTAAGAAGATACTGGCGCAGGCAGGACGAATCCACGTAACAGCCATGGAATGTAAAATTCCGAGGCAAAGCGGTGGTCGTATCCGGATCGTCTTTTTTGTGGCACCTTCGGTTACCTTCTTTCCATTTTCCAGCTTTCCAAGTAGTCTCCGCGTCCGTTTTTAATGTACCTTCCCTTCTATACGTTTTTTCTTCGCGCAATTCTTTTCAAACCCTTTAGAAAACATTTTCGTAGGATTTCTGAGAATTTTAAATAAAAAAATATGAAAGTCTTTCGTATCGCTGCCATATATGCTTACATTGAAGTTTCGCCGCTTAAAAAAATATATAACGGGATGATGACACGGGGTTAGCCTAAACGAGCGCCTCGCCATATTAAGTTGAAATCACGATTTTATTTGCGGATTTAACGGCTTTCTCCAAGCCCTAATTATCTATTCAAGCGTAAAAAATTTAAGAGAATAGCCGAGAAAAGTGATAAAATAGGGATAATAAAGTATAACAAGAAGAGCTCACACCTAACAATCAAATCGTCCCCGAAGGAAAAAACAAACAAACAAAAAACCCTTGAGGAATCGAGCAGTGATGTTGGCATTATTAAGATGGTGGTTTGTTCGTGTGTGGTTCAGTCATATATATTTTTTTTAATTTCTGGAAGTTGACCACTTTTTTTTTTAAATTCCCTGCGTTAAAATTGGTGAATTTCATGATTACATCAAAATTGCAGTTTTCGTTCAAAGACACTTTCAAATACTCCCCCCCCCCCTTCCCAACGTGATTCAAATACTACCTTTTCCCCACAAACGTTATTCAAGTTCTCCCTTTCCCCCCAAAACGTTAAGCGTTGTGTGTCTTCCAAGTCCTTGTCAGGATTAGTCCTCGCAAGGCCGGCAAGGGAGATTGTAGTCATGTCGTAATGGTGATAGGTTGGGTGGAGTGGGGGTGGGGACGCTCAAAGTTAACGCAATTACAACGAGAGCGAATATCGCAAAGTCTGCAAGAATAAAATCTGTAAAAAAGATGTGAAGAGATAAAAGAAATGAAAAGTGCGGAAGATATATAGCCGCAGCTCCTCCTGAAAGCGTTGGGGCCGGTAAGGCACACAATCCTCCAGATGTCAACCGCAATAAGGTTGACTATGCTACGCATGATATCCACTTGCGGGTATATTGGTCATGTTATGACATCCCCTTATTGGCAGATTTACTCCGCAAGCCCTTCTGACCTAACGCAACAAGGTGCCGTGCCTCCTCTTTGGGCTACTCTGATTATTTTGATTTGGAAAACTTACCTTTTTACGGATCTCTTAAAAACTGGATCGTTTCGCCATTTTAAATAATTAAAATAACATTACCGCGGTGCTGTTCTCGTGTGCTCTGACTTTCCTTCTTAGCCACGCCCGAGCCTGATCCCGCTTTCGTCTCCTTTTTGTCTTCGACGAGTCTGTCTCGGCCAAGGAACAACTAGAAGCCGGAAACGAACTCCTGTGAGATTTGGGGGGCGCTCTGGAATGAGGGCGCACAATTCTCTTGCACCTCCTTCACGCAAGTTTCACAACGTAGAAACGCCCTCTTTCACGCTCGGTTAGGTCTATTCAGGCACCGGGATGAATGAGGATGTAGGGAGAATAGAACAAGAAGGCGGTCTGAAAAAAAATCAAGGGGACTAATACTGCTAAACTCAATCCTAATGTACAAATCATCCCCTTCCTTCCAGCGAGACAATTGTGGGGGCGGGAGAGGGGGACCGCTCGCTTAAGGTGACGAAGTGGAGGGGGTAATGCTGGTCCACAGACCCTCTTTTGGCATTCACGCCACCGATTGGCTTTTGGCACGCTCTCCCTTGACTTATTTGGGGTTGGATGCGAGATTTATTATCTTTGTCTTCTTTTCTTTTCATTCCTTTTCACTCTCAATTTGTTCTCTTTTTTTATATTCTCTAAATCTTATTGATGTACTCGTATGCTTCTGCCACCCCTTTGGTGAGCGTGGTCGCCCTTCCCGCCTCCCCACAGCTGGCAGGAGGGGTTGTGTAATACAGGGGCCTCCAAACTACGGCCCGCTGCTGCACTGTGCCACAAATTAGCTAAAATATAATTAGGTGCAAATAACTTGTGCATTGGCAATTTGCAAGGCTGACTGATGAACATTTAAAAGCAATTCTCTTGATTTGATGCAGGAATTACAAAGCAAGTATTGATGATATATTAAAAGCTAAACGCCAGTTTCACAAATCTCACTTAACCTTTTTTGCTGCTTAGTTTGTGAGACTCGGATATGTGCGCACTGGGTGTGATAATACTATCTTATTGCTAACGACGCCTTCTTTGATAACTTTTGGTAAAAAAATATGTTTGTTGTCTTTATATTTTGTGTATTCACTATATTTGTACTGAACAAAATGGTTATGCGGCCCGCGCTCGTCATTCTCTGTTATCTGGCCCAATGTGAAAAAAGTTTGGCGACCCCTGGTCTAATATCTGGGAATAGGCAAGGTCGTTGGCCTTCGTTCAAGCTGTCCCCCCCCCCTCCCTCTCGTCACCGGGCGGGGGAAGGGAGCACCTTCGACAATTTGCTGGGGGTCTAATTGTCTCTTTATGGGCCTTTCTCCCCACATTTGACATATATGTCGTTTACGTTATTTTTCTAATAATTGTCATGGGTGTGTTGGTTTCGCCTGTTCGTGGATTGCGTTCTGTGAATTTCGGGTTTTTCATGTGGAATAGCGCAGTAAAACCTCGCTTAATCTGGCACAAAACGATGTTGGAAACGTCTGAACCGATTCTCACGATGCTAGGTCCGTTATTTGTTTGTTTATACTTGTAATTTGTTTAGATGGGGTCTTATTTAACACATCTTTATGCTTTAAGTGCATGCACACTTAAATCCCCATTCAATATGAATCATGCTACAGTAGTACCGCCCATTCGTGTTTGGCCCCTCCTACAAGGGCTATGATAATGCCTTGATAACCCTGGGACTCTCTCCCCTCGCTACAGTTTACCAAAAAGCAATAATCCAATTCGGCAAACAATTGCTCAACAACCCTCGTCGCCGTCACCTCCTGCCGCCCCTGGCTCCCCCTCCTCGCCACGCCACTCGCTCCCACAACCTCCTTGTCCCCATTAGATCACGTACTAACAGGTACCAGAAAAGCCAAATCCATCTCAACAATTGTGAAATATATAAATGAGGAGAATAAATGTAATTGAATACATGTATTGTACATAAGCATACTGTCTGTAAATTATCCGTAAATACTATATCAATACGCTACCCTTGTAAATACTCTTCCCATTCGCTGTATAATTTTTTAAATATTGTATTTTGTCAGTCGAAATGACTGTTTGCATCCTAAATAAACCGTTTTATTATTATTATTAAGAGTGTTGCGAGCGATTTCTCTCATAATTAGGCCCGATCATTTGTTGCCACGAAACTTCTTGAAAAATCTTCCGGTTGCTGCCAGACGTTTGAGAGAAAAAAAAGGACAGGGTCAACGTGCAAAAGGGACAATCCACCCAGAAAAAAGACATACGGGCATACAGAGATAATATACAAAGTAATTTGTTACTTTACTCATTAATATTAAAATTATATGAAATATAACGAAACATACATGCATCTTAAAAATTAGTCGAAAGGATTTCCTCAAATGAATCCAATTCGCAGTCTTCATTTGCAACAAGAGAAGTTGTACTAGTGCTCTTTCGCATTTGTATGCTTCCGGATCAGCGTGCATGCGATTAGTAAAGAGTGCTTGCATTTTGTCAGTTACCAAAAAATTTAGGCAACATATTCCTCTGTCATAAAGATGCGTTCTTATTCTAAGGATTGCCTCGAGAGAACGAGTGCTTAATTTATTTCTTACCTTCGATTTTACATTTGTCACATGAGAAAAAAAATCTTCCGGCAAATGCTGTAATTTTGTAGGGTCAGGGTTTGTGGCCTGAAATGAAGCATTGAGATTCGAAATTCTGGATCAAGGGGCAAACAAGGGCTAGATAAAGTTTATTTTCTTCATCAGCAACCATTTTCCTCAGTGTTATAACAGTATAAATTTGTCAACAATGGAGTGGACATATGTTTTCTGTTCTTCCCACTGAATTAAAATTTCATATATGCATTTTCCCCCGACTCGCCGGCGTGTAACACTTGGGGTTATAATTCTTCATTTCCGTCGTTCATAGTGGCATATATGTTCTTGGAATCTTTTCGACGTAGAGAACTTAGACTGAACCAGCGAGGGATTTCAGAAATATTATAACTCAAACATGGAGGCAACGGAAGGTATTGAAAGCCTTTTCTGCCCACAAGGTTAAATTGTGGCAAGTACACTTAATAAAAGTGATATCCGGATTAATATTTCTGAATCTCGAAAATACGGAGTTTGCCTCGCCAGATAAATTATTTGCACCATCACTGCCCATTCCAATGCAATTCGTTATATCATTATGATTGAGCTTCAAGAAATCATTAATTGCATCAAACAAACTTTGTCCAGTTGTTGAAACAACAGGTATTAAACCAAAGAATGCTGTTTTTATGCTCTTTCTTTGAAAAATATCTTACACATATACATAAATGTTTTGTCACGCTGACATCTGTAGATTCATCTATCAATAAGGAATATTTCATACCGCAAAGATCGTCGAGCAACTCTTCAAACAATGCCAATGACATTTTTTTTATCAAGCACACACTTCGCTCGATGCAATTTTACATTTTCAAGAATGCTTCCTTTTCCAAATTCAGCAATAAGTTTGGTTTGATGAGTGACTGAACGAATACCACAGTAGCAAGCCGTTGAAACACTGTATTTAATTTTTTTTTTTTTTTTTTTTAGTTCTTTCGATAAGCAGTGTTCTTTTTGAAAATTCGTTAAAGAGCATTTACACCATTTGCAATAACATTCATTGCCAATCCATGACAACCACTTAAACTGTTCCTCACTTTTTTTTTATAATGCCTTCGATCGTTGTAGTAATTTTTCCACTTACTCATGGTTAAGATTTATTTGTCAAATGTCTTTAAATCTTTTAATTTTTGCATATTAAGAGGCTGAAAAGACCAGTTAAGAAAATATAAAATTATAGTACTTTTAAACCCAATTTTCTATGACTTTAATTCACGTTTCACTATTTTGAAAAAGATAATTATTTTGTAATAAAAATCACCATTGGAATCTAAAACAAATTGGACCTAATTGATTGAAATGATAGACCCAGTCCTATTAGGGCCTAGGCCAAATAGGATTAGTCCTAGGCCTATACCAGACATATACCAAAAACAAATACACCCACTGTCTTAGACGTAAAATTCATTAAATTATCACTGGAATGCCTTTATCACAAAATACTATGAGTGGTATTTTCATTACGATTGGTTATGTTAATCAAATATAATAATTAATCACCATATCGTAAAACACGTAAAGTCACGTCCAAAAATCTTCATAAACTACGGTAGTTTGCCAATCTGGCAACTCTGATCAGTCTTCAGAGATAGAGTTGCCAGAAATCGCCAGAGTTCAAAAAGACGCCAAGTCACGAGTAAAAAGTAGTGTTCAAGAAGTGGTCAAATTATGATTTTCATAATATGCTGACAAAATATAAATATAACATTACATGAACATCTTTTTATTTTGGAAGTAAAACAGGACTAACAAGACGCTTTCAGACTGTCCTTTTTTCCCACAAAAGAAAAGGACAGAGGCATCTAAAAAAAGACAAACTGTCCCTAAAAGGATAAACTTGGCAAGTCTGGCTCATCGCCGCTTCTTGGTAGTAGCTCATTTGAAGAAGGGTTGCCATATCATTTGGAGCATTTTTAGCCACATGCTAGGGGAAAATTAGCCACAGTTATCCAAATGATATAGTACATCAGTATTGTTACAATAAAAGGTGAAATTAAAAAAATAATTATAAATAAATGATACCTACCTTTATTTAATTAAAAATATTGTGAAACAATATCAAAGTACTCAGCTTCCATTTCCTTTTTAATAGTTCTGCCGCTTCCTGGTTCCCCTTCTATACTTTGAGTTTGGCTTTGGCTTCAACTTTGCAAATACATCTCACTTGTAAAAAGATTTAGTCTTTTCTGTGACATTAAAGTTTTTACATCATTTATTATTTAATGTTACATGGAATTTGAGCCTTAAAATGGAATAAATTGAGAGATTAATTTAGAGGATTTTAAAAATTTCCCTTACTCTTGTGCGCTGTGACTTTTCATGCATCATTTGAAGAAGGGTTGCCATATCATTTGGAGCATTTTTAGCCACATGCTAGGGGAAAATTAGCCACAGTTATCCAAATGATATAGTACATCAGTATTGTTACAATAAAAGGTGAAATTAAAAAAATAATTATAAATAAATGACACCTACCTTTATTTAATTAAAAATATTGTGGTTCCCCTTCTATACTTTGAGTTTGGCTTTGGCTACAACTTTGCAAATACATCTCACTTGTAAAAAGATTTAGTCTTTTCTGTGACATTAAAGTTTTTACATCATTTATTATTTAATGTTACATGGAATTTGAGCCTTAAAATGGAATAAATTGAGAGATTAATTTAGAGGATTTTAAACATTTCCCTTACTCTTGTGCGCTGTGACTTTTCATGCATCACTAAATTATGTTTTTTAAACTGATATTGTACAAAGACATAATTTGCAAAAACATTCATTTTCTTCAAGCATCAACCATGGATGCTCAGCTTCCCACCTGCTAATAATTATGAACAAAAAGTTCACTGTTTTTTTATTTCAAAATATAGGATGCAATGTTTATTGCATTATAACGAACCGCACAAATGAATTAATAATCAGAGTGAGTCAGCATTGCTCACGTAACACATATAAGAAATGCAGTGGCGCCATTCTGAATAACTAAGATTCAACTGTTAGCAGTATTAACTCAAAAACCATCAATAGAAACGGCAACTTTGCAGCTGGATTGAATTGTTGCGAAAATGTAAAGAACACTATTCTTAATTTACCAATGGACGAAAAACTTTCTCACGTTGAGACTTGCGAGTACGTACAGAATAAACGCAACATGTAAGCCACATGAAAAACTTGTTCAATCTGTATCGGAGGGGAGATTTGATGTAAATTCTTATTGCAATTTTTAAATGATTTTGATATTAATATTAAAAATAACCTAAATTAGCCACATCTGACAATCCTGATTTGAATCAATATTGGGTGCTACCGTCACATGATTCCTAGTCCAGGGTTGCCAACTCAGTGTGTTTTGGCACTAAAGTCAGTGCTTTTTCGTTACTTCCAGTGCCAAAAATTATAGTTTAGCGCGCCCGCGTAATTTTAGTGCCTCCATACCGTTTTTAGTGCCTTTTAATATCAGTTAATGCAAACTTTAATTTTAAAAATTTACAATTATAAACTCTTTTAAAATTTAATATGATAAATATATAAGAGAATTAAATAATCACTAGCGAGACGAGATTTTAAAGCACAGAGTGCATATTTCTTATTCTCGCTGAAATTCAAATGGTGAGAGTCAAATATTAATGAACATGTTTTGAACATGGCTGTAATCTATTCGCGATGACTCATTAGTTGATCAGTTTAACGCATTTGCAACTTTGCGCATTGGTATTTTAGTTTGCTTTCGCTATTCATGAACTGAAGTTGTTTTGTGATAAAAAAGAGAACTAAATAGGCTAACCTAATGATTTATTTATTAGTAACATGTGTGAAATAGGACAATAAGTGTTTATATGAAATTAATTATTTTTTTACCCTTTCTAGATGAGTAAAAAATATTCACAGCACTTTAGAGGAGAATGGATGTCAAATACAAAAACTGGTTAAAAAGAGTGGAAGGTGACGATACGAAATCATTTTGTAATTATTGCAAATGTGTTCTTCATGCTAGATTAAGTGACATAGACCGACATAGTAACACTAATAAACACATAAAAGCTGAAGCACCTTTCAGTTGCCACTGTTGCGCCTAGTACTGATTTAACTGCGAAACAAACTGAAGGACAGTTAGCATTATTTATTGCTGAACATTGTTCCCTACAAACTGTAGATCCCTTAACTGAGTTATGTAATAAGTGCTTTAGTGATGCGAAACAAAAAAAAAACTTAGGCTTAAACGATCAAAATGCACAAACATTATTACTAATAATCTTGGTCCGCATTTTAAAGAAGAGTTAAAAAATGATTAGGAACTGCCAAGTACAGTTTAATAATTGATGAATTTAATGGCATTTCTGTCACCAAATTACTAAGAATTGTTATTAGATATTATTTAGAATTAAAAAGAAAAAAATTATCGTAACTTATTTGGATTTAGTTCAATTAGATGAGTGTACTGCTAAGGCAATGAGCAATGCATTAAAAGAATGCCTAGAAAAGCATAATCTTAGTTTAAAAAATCTAATTGCAATAGGCGCAGACAATGCTTCAGTAATGATAGGCGTAAACAATGGGGTTTATACGGTATTAAAAAGAGAGATTCCTCATCTTATACTCATACTCATAAAATGTGTTTGTCATTCCCTCCAACTTGCTGTGCCACATGCTGCAAGTGAACATTTGCCAAGAAATCTGGATTTTTTATTAAAAGAAACTTACAGCTGGTTTTCATATTCTTCAGTTCGCCAATCAAAATATAAAAAAATTGTTTGTAACAATAAATGATGGAAATCAGCCATTAAAGCTTGTTCAGCCTAGTACAACAAGATGGATGTCAATTGAATCTTCAGTGGTAAGAATTTTGAATCAGTGGATAGAATTAAAAACTCATTTTTAAATTGCAAGGAATGAAGAACGTTGCTATTCTGCTGAAATGCTTTATTTGATCTTTTGTGTTTATCTCATCTTTCTAAAGTACATTCTTCCCGAAGTTCAAAGAGAGAATAACAAATTTGAAGCAGAAACACAAGACCCAACGAAATTATTAAATGATCTTCAACATCTCATCGATGTACTAGGTTCGAGAAATTAAATGAAAAAGATTCAGTGCAAGATTATCTTGATCCAAAACCATATCTTGGTTATCAATTTGAAAAAGAAATGTCGGAATGTAATTTTACTGAACAAGAAGAGAGTGAGATAAGATAGAGATACATAAATTTTGTTGTAAAAGATTTAGAACAAATTTGGCAGCGTCTTCCTGATAATTTTAGTCTTAAAAGCAACGAGTTATTTCAGTGTAACAGAATGCCTCAAACCAATTAAACCAAGAATTATAGAACTTACAAAGCATTTTAATGACGATCCAGATATTCTGACACAAATTGATTTCCAATGAAGAAATTTGCAAACAATACAGTGGACACAAGTCGCAGATACAGTTGCATTTTGGATTGAGGTATCATCGTATAGGGATTCGACTGTAGTAAATCCCCTTGAAAAATGTCAACATTAGCTTTGACAATTCTCACTATACCGCATGCAAATGCTGATGTGGGAAGATTATTTAGTCATATGAACTTTATTAAATCGACTGAGCGAAATCGGTTAAGCTTAAACACTAAGGGCGATTTTAAATATAAAATATGGACTTAAACGAAATGAAAAATGCTGCTCTAGTTACACACTCCCAATAGAATTAGTGAAGAAGATTGGATCCTTGGATTGCTATAAATTAGCCAGGGAGAGTGATCCTGAAGCTTCAACATCAAAAGAAGTTGACTTCCCAATCATTATTGATTAAAAACAAGGTAACTATTTGTTCATATCATTTTATTCATTAAAGTTTTAAAATATATTTTATATACTTATAGTTAATGATTCGTTTCTCCATTAGTGCTTGTATTGGTGCTTTTAAAAATGATTTTGTGCTTTTTGGAATTGGCAACCCTAAATAGGCTGTCACTGCTAGTCTCGTTCGTGTTTTGCAATTCATATTTGTAGATCGTGTTAGTATCATTTATTGTTTTTTTTCGGCTCACGTCGAATCTTTGCTTGTATTGGATTCGTTGGATTTCATTTTCCGCTACGATGATTCTATTTAGTTCATTTTGCATTATTATGTTTTTCAAGTTTTTCCCCAACTTCCTTGCGCGGTTCTGTAGAGGAAGCATTAGAACAAATGAATAGAATTTATGATTGGGATACAAAAAAAATGGAAAGAAGATTTGGAGAAGAAAACCAGTGTAAAAATACGAGTATATAATAAATGGTCACTAGGACAAAGAAATGAAGTTTACGACAATACCTGTATCAGAGACACTTTTCAGATACAGAACAAATACATTAAAACTAAATGATAAAAAAATATCGAAAACGATAAGACAAAGTGACCATTTTGTGAGGTTATAAAAGAAGATTTAGAACACTTTATTCTAGACTAGTAAATATCAAGAAGAAAGACAGGTTGAGAGAACTACAACAGCCGTACAAAGAAAACAAAGAAGAATTATTAGGAGAATTACTTTTCTTGGAAGAAAATATAGAAAACAAGAAAAAGAGGTATTACATAAATTTTGGATTAAAAGAGCAAAAAGCATAAAATAAAACCAGGCCAACTGAAAGCAAAACAAATAGTCAAAGACAAGGAGGTGACGTTGCAAAGTCAATACCTCCGACAGTCATCGCATCGCATATGGTCCTGTCATCTTGTATTTGTAATAAATCTTGTGGCCCGGTTTTGTATTATTTGAGCCTTTTTCATTTGAGATTTCTTAGCGTATTCATCGGTATTATTGGATAGAGAATCTTGGGGTGTACTATGGTCATGTAAAGTTTTCTTTTATTCTTTGCCGAGAGATTGCGGAATCTATACAGCGCTGATTGCGTTACTTTTGCTTCCCGGTCAACGTTACCACAATTAAATGAGGCTGTCCTGAGAGACCGAGGACACGTCTTTCTGTGGAGTATAGATATGCCTCCATCTACCCGTATAGCGGCTGTCTCTTCGATTTCTCTGGGATGAATTTGTGTCTGTTTGATTTTATTTTATTCTTTTTCTCGTAGTCGTTCAGGTTTTGTATCTCTCTCGCCGTCCTTTGTGCTATCTCTGGGTTTTTTCCTCCCACTGGTGATTATTTGTGTGATGTCATCTGCTAGTTGAATATACGAGTACATCGCACTCTCGTGTGTTGGATTTGGCAGATCTTTGGTGTATACAGTGTATAGCGTTGGGGGAGAAGCATCCTCCCTGAGAGACACCCGTTTGGCCGTTTATGTGTAATACGGATTTTCTTTCGTCCAGATAGCTAGATAATAGTTTGCAAAGATTGATATCTAAATTAAGGCTGCTGATCTTAGCTTTCAGGCCGGGTAACCAGAACTTATCGAAAGCTTTTGAACATCGCGGAGTATTTTGTCCACTCTTGCCTCTCGCTGTTTCTGTGGCCATCTTTTCTGCTATAATTGCCAGCGCGGTCTCCGTCCCTCGCTTGCTCCTGAACCCGCGTTGTGTTGTTGAGGGTTGTAAAAGTTATTTTCATTAAGGTTTTTAATTAACCTTTCATTTAAGAGCTTTTCTAGGACTTTTCCAAGGAACTCCAGTTTTGAGATTGTACGGTAGCTTCCAACTTGGTGTTTCGGTTTACCCGGCTTCTGTAGGAAAATCATCTTTTTCGTTTTGAATGTTTGGGGAAGGTATCCAATGTTTAGGCAGGCATTGAAGATTTTCACAATCGATTCGTGTATGTTTTCTGGAGCATTAGTCACGTGTGCCTTAGTTATGCCGCTTAGACCTGGTGTTTTCTGTTGAAAAGACAACGGCTGCTAATTATTTTACCATTGTGAAGGGCATCCCTAGCCCCAAAGGGGTCGCGTCTCTCCTCGTCGACGTGTTCATATGGTGTAATCTGTTCGTGTTGCGCTTCTAGGGTTTGCATAATTTCTTAGCAGTAATCTATATCATATGCTTGGTTCTCTTCCGGGGATATGGAGAATTTTTCTTTCCGCTGTCTTTAAAAGTGTTCCTGGAGCTTGTCGTTCCGTTGCACTTCCTGGTTCTGTATTTTTAGTTTTATCTTTTCATTTGGTTGTGATCCTTGTAATTTTCTGTACTATTTCCTAAATCTCCTTGGATCTTTTTCTATGTCCATTTTCTCTTATATTATTCCAGACAAGATTTGAATTTTCTTTTATAAGCGTATATAGATAAGGATTTCCGTCAGTCTCCGATATATCTCCATTGTGTTTCCGAATTCCATTATTTCTTTCGCTAAGTTATGAAATTCCTCCATTGTTCCCTGGATCTCTTCGTTCCATCTATGTGCAGGTAGGGTTCTGTATTCTGTTGTTGAAGTAAATAGTTGTTTGCCTCACTGATTTTCAAGGTGATAAGCTTCAACTGGTTTTCTATTTCATCGGCTCCCTGGTTGTTTAATGGTCCGATTTCTATTGTATTTAAATATTCTTTGTATCTGTCCCAGTCTGTTCTACTGGTTACTTTTCTGCGTGGTATCTTAATATGAATGGACGAAGTTGAGATGCTGGTGATCATACTTAGGTGGTCGGAAGGGGTTGCGGGCCTGGTTCGGTATGGTGATTTAGGTTAAAATTTTGGTTTGTAAGTATGATGTCCGGAGTAGTTAAGTAAGTGTGGAAGTCCGGTCCTTCTCTATTTATGATGTTTCTTTGTATTAGAAGCTGGAGGGTTTTTTTCTGTTCCATTTGTATAGATGGTGTAACCGGTTAATATGGTTGAGGCTGGTCGACGGAAGATTTTAAGGAAATTGTAAGGTACGGGCGCCTTGGGGGTTGTTATGCTCCGGCTATGATTAGATCTCCTGTATTCATTTTTATTTTTATGGCTAGATATAACTCTTCTAAGTCTTTAATTTCAGTGAAATGAATTCCGGTTTTAACACAAATCGCTATACCGTCATATCTTGTCTGGGTGTAATTCGTGGTAGTAAATATGTATTTTGGGCTTTTTATATTTTCCGTTTCTGTGTTTATTCCATGTTCGGTTAGAATGATCACATCTAGGTCTTCTTTTCTTATAATGTTTGAATAGGCCACACTTTTCTCTTTCCAGCCGTTTACGTTGAGGGTGAATATTTTGATTTTACGCTGGTACGTTTCCATGTTGGTTTCCTTATTTATTTCTGCTCTCTTCCTTTCTTTGTTTTTAGTCGCGTGCGAGTCAGGTCGCGAGCGAATCTACATCTCACTCTGTCGGTCGGTGGTCTCCGTTTTGCTTTTGGTTTGTTTTTTTTGTAATAACATCATAACTATTCGGCCGATTTGAATGAAATTTGAAAACCTTATGTTGTTTTACATTCATTCTCTTTCGAATGCTATAATTGCCAAAGTCCCCCCCCAAGATTAGCCCGGGAATTATTTTGTTTTGGCAATAACATCATAACTATTCGTCCAATCCTAACAATATTGGAAACCCTCATGTTGCTTTACATTCTCTTTGGAATGATATAATTGCCAAAGTTTTCCCAAGGTTAGCCCGGGAATTATTTTGTTTTGGCAATAACATCATAACTAGGATAGTTAATGCTAGGCTAGGTTATACTATTCTAAGCTATACTAGGTTAGATAGGGCTATGCTATGCTTGGGTAGGCTAAAGTATAATAGGCTAGGGAGGGCTATGCTAGGCAATACGATTGGCTGGCTAACCAAGCCTATAAAATAATAGCCAAAGCTATGCAAGGTTATTCTAGTATAGGGTATGTTATGCTATACTAGTCTAGAATACACTAGGCTAGGCTATAATGTGATACGCTTGACTATATTATGTTAGGTGTGGTCATAAATCAGAATAAGTGAGGGCACGCGACATTTTGCTCTGCGTCCGGATCGTCTCTTTTTTTTATATATTCTCCGATTGAAAGGTTGTGGCACGATTCTGGGATGTTATGGATCATTCCTTGTTTCTGTGTATTATGTACTTCATTTTCGTCGGCATCCGCATCGTTTTTTCTTTTTGTTTGTAGTTTTTGGGGACTGGGGATGCTTGCGATCTGTAATTTTTTATGTTCAGTTCCTGGGTATTTTTTTTTGTTTGTTTGTTTCTCTCTTTCCAGCTTTTCGGTGATTTCACGAATCGCCTTCAAGATTTCGTCGTCGGTTGATTCTTTTTCCATTTCTGATTTATCTTGTTCTTGGTTTACGTTTTCGATATTTTCTGTAACTTCCTTTGGGATCATATTGATATTGTAGATTTCGCTTGATGGTGGGTTCTCCGAGAACCACATTTTTTTAAGTCCGTTTTTCTCCAACATAGTATTGAGTTCTTTTGCATATGAGCCTGGTTGAGCTATGCTGACGAAGTGGGCTTGCATTATGCACATAATCATGTCGGGCTTCATATTTCCTTCAATATTCACGGTTGTGGTATGTGAGGCGGGAGTCAACTTATTTCCATTTGCAGTTGTTGCGGCGTAGGTAGTATTTTTTTTCTTTCCTTCTCGATGGTTATTTCGATCTTCCTTTTGCGCATCAGTTGTTTTTTGATTTGACATGACTTAGCAAGTGATATATATGCATTTCTACAGTTTAGGCACCTTTCGGTGCTCCTGCACTCGTCCCATCTGTGTTCGTGAATTGCGCATGCGTAACAGGTAAAGCACACTTGTACGGAGGCAAATGTTTCCCTTTCGATTTGGTCTGGTGAAATTTTCGTGTAGAAAGCAAGCAGCCCTTGTTCTGCTGCTTAATCGCTATTTCCGTCGATCTGAAAATTACCTTGAAAAGGTGGCTATGGTCTTGCCCATTCTGGTTCTTGAATTTGACCACGTCTTCAATTTTTGCCCAGTTCTGTTCCTTTTCCAAGTCTTCCTTTATTTATGTTGTATGTCCTCCAACCCATGGGGGGAGGCGCCTGCCGATTATCGATCTCTTTGTTTGTACGTCAGTCAGGTGGGGTTCGGGAAGCGAGGCCGATCTTTTCCAGTTTTTTGGCCGCGCTTTCGGGCAGGAGGAGGTCGAGGTCCTTTTCTGTGTCACAAAGCGCCACATATCCGTAATCCTCCTCTTAGGAGGATTACTCCAATATCTGCTTAGATAGTCTTGAGTGTTTGTTCCCGGGTTAGCTCGTTTTGGAACCTCATTCCTCTTGGTGAGTTATTTTCCTTAGTACCTGTTTATTTGCCTTGGAATATGACGGTATGGTTCGTAGAAGCGTTGGTTGCCTTTCCTTTCAAATGATATCCGTTTAGTTTTTCTCTTTTCTAAAGTAGTACTTCGTGAATTTTCTTGATAGGCGTAGATCAGCTCTATTGAAGTGGAGCGCAGTCCACTGATAATTAATATCCGACTTACTACAATGATCAGTCACTGATACTGATCACTACAGTCACACTCTACACTCAATGGATTTTTTTTATTACTTTTTAAATAAATAACACCGAATGGGCTTTTGTAATTGCCTTGTTTACCCGGAAGCAAGCAATTCTATACGTGCCATTCTCACAGAAAATGGAGACTTCGTGGGACCGGGTGCAAAGAGGAAAAGAACACTTTACTACCAGGTCAAGTCATTGTGGTTGTAGTCTTCCTCGGGCTTGCTAAAGTTCCTCTCTCAAGGACCTCTAAGTTATACCTTCATTGCAGAATTGGGTTAGATCCAAGGGAGTTTGGTACTCCCGGTTCCGAGCCCCCCCTTCCCCGGAGTGACTCCTTTTTAGACTGTACCTTCCATACTTTACCCCCTTTGTTTAAAAACCTTTTGGCAAGTGTTTTACAATTGAGATGTTCACGTTATTATTTATTATTTCACAGCTTAATGCCGCATTGCCTAGTATTTTTAACTGAGGTAAAATGCTATGTTCAGAGTTATAAATTTCGTTAATTTGATATACAAATTAAGTAAATTCCACTCGGCGATTGTTGCTTAAATTGTTTGTTCATTGTGCGAGAGCGTGAATAGACCCAAATGGCCCATTGTCGAACATCCTTCCCCACACCTGCACAAAACGTGTGTGCAGGGAAAGGGGGGTGTAGTGGTTTTTTTTTTAACCAGGGTAGGAACCAACTGTAGACTGCTGGGCCCCCGGATCCGGCTAACCCCGGCCGTTTTTTCCCACCCCAGCTCTAGCAAAATTACCAACCCCATTTCTGTTTTTTACCCTAGCTCTTTGACTTGTTTCGTACCAAGGAGTTGTGTTCTTTATCCGCGTAGCTCCATTTTCCAGACCATACCCTCCATACCGCTATTTTATTGAGGCCTGAAAATAAAGAATTGTCCTGCCGATCATTCCCACGAAAACATTGGTAATCTTAACTAGAAATAGGTGAAATAATCATAAATTAATGCCCATAAGGCTTATATTTGCCTTGGAATATGACGGTATGGTTCGTAGAAGCGTTGTTTGCTGTCGTAAAAAAACCTGGGTAAGGAGCCGCTGACCTGGGAGGCCGCGCCTAAGGGCGGTGGTTATGTCGGTAGCGGCATTGTTGCACGACAAACCCCGCCCTGTTGGTATGCAGAGATGATAATTTAGTACGCATCGAAAATACTATGTTATTAGGGATAAGAGAAGGCACGAAATGACAAGTTGACGAAGATCCTCTCATCGGCCAATTAGTGACGTTCAAAGTCTGACCTATTCATTCCCCAATGTCGGGTCATTGTTTTCGCGCCATTTTATATCAGTCCGCGAAATTACTCGTCCTTCAGATGCCGCTTTCGCAAGTTGTTATTGAAATGGGGTTTGAGCCGACCTCGTCTTTTTTCTCTTCTTCTTAGAGGTTTGTGGAATGCTCCAACCTCCGCATTGAGGGCTGAGGTTTATCATTGTGAACCTCGCAGGGGGGGGGGACATATGTAGGCTGTTACATTTGTTATTTCCCCTGTAGGGGAAGAGAAAAAGGTGGAGTGGTCAGTCATTGCCAAGTGGAAATGACGACCATCCCACTTGGATGTATTCCGTTTGAGGTTTAAGTTGCAGTTGAACTTCCACTTCCAAGCTGTTGCGCGGACGCGAGTAGATGGGAGTGCTACAAAATTCCCATAGCATTCAACAGCCTCCCTCCATTCTAACCTGGCCCCTTCAGGACAGCCTCACAGAAAGCACGGTTCATTTAATTGTGGTGACATTGATGGGCCCAACATCAAAGTATGTAGGATCAAAGTTTATTATGCTCCCAAGCAGTGTGAGGGAGCAACATGCCATCTACTCCCAGGAACTATAAAATTCACCAACAATACTTGGTATCTGTAAAAGCATGTTGGCCAAGTGCAACATGATCCATCAGAGGTGAGCATTAGATAGTGCAATTGGTAGAGAGCCGAAGGTGACCCGATTCTCGGACGGGAGCCTTCTGGCGAATGCGGCGGATCCCTCCGAGGCGGCCAAAATAAGTGCTCTTCGGACACTTGATGGCACGCCTGTGAGTGTGGCACCGCACTCTACCATGAACTTTGTGAAAGGAGTAGTTTGTCCGAGGGAACTCGTTGACTATTCCATGGAGGACATCACCTTAGAGCTGGCCGACCATTGGGGTGATCAAGGTCGAACGTGTAATGAGAAAACAGGGAGGGGCCTCGAGACCCACCCCTAAACTCTTTGTCACGTTCGACTGTGACAAGCTCCCTGAGTCGGTGCGTGCCGGTTTGTACCGCTACCGCGTGAAGGCATTCGTGCCACTGGCGCGGCCATACGAATCGCTCATGTAGACGTGCAAAGTCGGGGTCACCCGAAGTCTGTGTAAATTGCTCCAAGGCCGCACACGATAAGCCTAAATCCTGTGTGGCCAAGTGTGTCAATTGCGGAGAGCCGCACCCCGCTCCTTCGAAGCAATGTGGTGCGTATCTCCTTGAGAAAGAAATCCTGGCCGTTCAGGCTCAGGATCTACTCTCATTCCGCGAGGCTAAAGACTTGGTCCTGGCGCGCCCGGCTCTGCCTGGGACGTCATATGCCTCAATGGTTAGAAAGATACCCTCTGCTCCTGGATCCTCCAGGCTAACGAGCACGGTTGTTTCCGCGCCCATTCGGAGCACTTCTGCGGGTTCTACTTAACCTGGCCGCTCTCCTGGTAAAGCTGGCGGCACAAAGGGTTCACATTCAGCCCCAGCGTGACCGTTTCCCGTAAGGCAAAATCGGCCACGCGCCCCCACCGAGTCGTTAGATTCACAGGAGGCAACGCCCCTGAAGTTGGTCCCTAGGCCATCTTCTGGGGTTCTTGAAGCTCGAAGACGGTGGACCATCAAAAAGAGGGCGACCAGACCGGCGTTTCGCTTTTCTTAAGACGGACTACATGGCAGGAATACGGGCTGCTTGCCAAAGAAGATGGGAGACGGTCAAAGGGAACTTAAAGTTGCGTGTCATTGCGCCGCAACTGTTCCCATGGACCTACCCCCTAATGCCGCGAAGGCTTCAGGCTGCTTTCTGTCGTCCCCGAATTGGACACACTCGCGGGATGGAGTTACAAGGAAAGAAAGTACCCTAGCAGACCTTACGGTCCATTCAAAGAGGGTACCTTTGGACTAGCAATCGATCGGGCACATGGCTGCTCAATTCTTTTGCGTCCCTAAACGGCCACTTTTCAAGATTCTGTCTAGTCTTGACTTGAACTGGTCAACAGATTCACTGTTGACAACTTCCACAGGAAGTGCGTTCCACTTACCGCAGATACTGTAGGTGAAAAAGTTCCACACAGATTGCGGTTGTGACGCTTCAGTTCAAGTTTGAAGCCGTGATTGCGCGTTCTGTTCTCACTCAGTGTGAAAATATCCCGGTAATCAACATTGTCGAACCCTCGAAGTATTTTGAAAACTTCGATGAGCTGACCACGCAGTCTACTGGTTTCCAGCGAGAACAGATCTAATTCCTTTAGTCTATCTTCATAACTTTTATGTCAGATAGAGGGAATCAGCTTGGTTGCCCTAGCTTGTACGCGTTCCAACCTTGCGATGTCCTTTCGAAACGAAGGACTCCAAAATTGCACGTCATAATCCAGGTGCGGCCGAACGACGGAGTTGTACAGACAAAGTACTATCTCCCTATTACGGTATCCAAACTGGCGCTTTATGTAGCCTAACATCCTTTGGGCTTTCTTCTCTGCCTCGATGCACTGTTTCGAGAACTTGAGGTTGCTAGTGATAGATACACCCAAGTCCTTCTCAGTATCACTCGATTCAAGAGCAGTGCCCTTAAGGATGTACTGAGATTTGGGGTTTCGGTGGCCGATATGCATTATTTTGCATTTGTTCACGTTAAAAGGCATTTGCCACGTGTCCGACTACTCCCCAATCCTTTGAAGGTCCTCTTGGAGGCGGGCAGTGTTCCCCTTCTTTGTGCCACATTGATACCAAGCTTGGTGCCGTCGGCAAATTTGGAGATTTTGGCAACCATGTCTCCGTCCATGTCGTTGACATAGATAATAAACAGTAGTGGTCCCAGGACGAAACCTTGAGGGACACCGCTAGATACGGGCGCCCATTCAGAGGCCCGTCCATTCACCACTACTCGTTGCCATCTGTCACTTTGCCAGCTCTCTATCCAACCTGCTACCTTGCCGTCTATGCCATGTGCACGCACTTTCCGGAGAAGGCGGTGGTGTGGTACCTTATCAAAGGCCTTTTGTAATTCAAGGTACACAACATCCACCGTTTTATCCCGATCATGCTCACTGAACATGGAGCGCGCGCCAGCGCCCTACTGTGAAGACTCCGTTGTCCCCCAGACTGTTCGGCACATTTTTGTTGAATGTCTCAGTCTGGGCGATCTTCGCGCACGTTGCTTGTCCCGGTACCAGATGGGTGGGGTCGCTACCGCCTATCCCTTGTACTCGGGACGAGTTCATGCATATTGACTGGTGGACTTATAGACTTTTGGTGGGAGGCCGGCCTTCTCTCCTTTATTTTACTAGAGGTTTTTTGTTGTTGTTTTAAAAAACACGTCGCTGCGCCGTTGGTGAGGCGGACCTCCCCCCGACGCCGGAGCGTGCTTCCTCTTTTTTGCCATTTCCCCTTTTTTATTGTTGTGTTTTTTTGCCCATTCTTATTTTAAAGTAGCCTAGTTCTAGGCTGTCGTGAGTGCGGCAACTTGTACCTAAGTGGGTAGTCGCCAGATAGTCTCCTAAAATTATTTAAAAAAAAAATCTCACCAAGCCCCGGCTAAAACTAGGATGCCTTTTCCCCAGTATGACTGTTTCCCGTATGGCGATACGGCCACGCGCCTCCACCGAGTCTAGCGAATCGTGAAGCCATCTTCTGTGGTTCCTAAAGCAGCTACCCAAACGCAGGGCAGCACTAAAGAGGTTTCAGCTCCCACTCCCACACCCACACCCACTGCTAGGTTAGGTGAATCGAAGACGGTGGATCCTCCAAAGAAGTTACCCCAGCCTGCCTAAGGTTTCGAGGCGGAGGGAAGAAAAGACTCGCATGGCGAACCCAACCTACTCCGATAAATTCATGAAAACAACAGCACCCGGAGTTCTTTATCTGGGAAGCGTACTGCCATTCCTGTGAGTGTCTTCTCTTTGAAGTGAGCCCCCGCATCTCCTCCGAAGTAGACCTAGGGGGTATATTTCTTAGATTGAATTGCCACGGGCTCTGGGCCAAATGGGAAGAGCTACGGAAGCTCGTCTCCCGTTTTCTCATAGCTATCAATTTGCAGGAGAGAATGCTGGGCGCGTGTCCCCTACCCCCAAAGTGAAGGAGGATGCGCCATTTTTACCCGGTATGATGTCTCTGTTCTTCTCTTTGCTTTAGATACATTACCTCCTTTCAGGCAGTAATTGTGCATCTGCACCTGGATAGGAGGTATACTGTTATTTCCGCATACATTCCACCGTCAGCCGAATTTGACGAGGGAACTTCCGCCACGTCTGACGAGGCCCTTTCTCTTCCTCGGGGATTTGAACGGTAGATACTCCTCTGGCGATACTACTCGATCAAAGTCAGGAGCCAGGTCCTTGTCGACCTAATCGAAGAGATAGTGTCCTAAATTTGGATGAGTTTACGCATCACTGCCCGAGAACCGCATCATTTTCGGGTCACGATCTATCTTTGTACTCTCCGGATACACAGCCTCATTTTGGGTAAAGGGTAGTCGATGACCTCCATGCTAGTGATCACTTTCCCATTTAAATATCATTTTTTGGGCCCTTCCACCTGAGAGCACCCCCCCCCTCCACCTTCCCTCCCCCTCTGGATGCTTGGCGTGATAGTCCGCATTTCAGGAAATGACTGATTTGTGTCTTAGTCGAGTTAGGTCGGTGGATAAGGCCGTTAAGTTCATCTCCGGCAGCCTCATAGCCGTGGGCCTAACTACTATTCCTATAACGTGGTGGTTTTGCACGCCGACCGTTTCCGTGGTGGTCAGCCGAGTGTGAGACGACCCTCAAACAGAAGTGTTATGCCTACATGCGCTATTAGCGCCGCCCGAACGATTTCATTGTCGATGAATTTCTTCGAGAGCTAGGGCTAGGTTGCCGTATGTTTAGAAGCACGAGCCAGCCCCCTCCCCTTTCCCATCGTTCTCCAAGAGAATGGGACTGTAATCTCCGACCCTGCGTCCGTGGCGGAATCCTTTGCGACCGCTTTCTCTGCATTCTCTAGGCGGGATGCTGCTCCGCCAGCATTCAATACACATCGTGATTTTGCCAAAGGTCGTAAACTGGACTACTTCCAGAGGCAGAGAACCCTTCAATGACCGGTTTCTATTGAGTGATTGCGTTCCTTCCTCGCTCCGTGCGCGGTCACCACCTTTGGTCCGTACGATGTCCCTTACGCCATGTTTCGACACCTTGGTGAGCGAGGCATGGCCTTTCTGTTTGATTTGTTCAACAGGATCTGGATAGACGGTATCTTCTCTGACTCCTGGCGAATCGCTACTGTGCTCGCCTTTCGAAAACCGGGGAGAGATTACTCTACCCCCGCCGGTTTCTGCCCAATCTCTAACCTCCTGCGTGTGCGTTTTTGGAGAAATTGGTAAATGTTAGATTAGCTTTTTTTCTGGTTAGCGGAGGCCACCTGTCTTCTGCACAGTGCGCGTACGGGTGGGGGTGAGCTCTTTCCGGCCCAACGGAGCAGGAATAGGTGGTCCCGCAGGGAAGTGTCCTCAATTTTACACTCCTTGCCCCGAGCATCAACGGCATCACATCAGTGCTGCTGTAAAATGTTCTCGCTACGCTTTATGTGGACGACCTTTCGATCTCTATTAGTGCGGTCCCGATGCCAACTCTGGAGCATCGACTCCAACAGGCATTGAACTGCGTCTCTCGCTATCCCTAAGCGCACAGGCTTCGGATTTCCTTGGCCAAGACTAATGTGGTGCACTTCTGCCGCCTCCACGGCTCCACTCTGACCCAGCCTTATTTCTAAATGTGGTTCGCCTGGCCTTGTATTTGCCCGACGCCCAACCTAGGGGGCTCATACTCGCAGCCTTAGGGTCTCTTGTATCTGAGCCTAGATATTCTCCGTTCCTTGTCGTTCAGCGCCTGGGGCGCTGATAAGGCTACTGCGTCACCTTTTTATCGATCGAAGCTCGACTACGGATGCGAGATTTATGCACCGCAGCCGAGCGTTTATTGCGGAAGGTGGACTCGATCCACCACACCGGCCTTCGCCTAGTGACCAGTGCCTTCCACACGTGCCCCATTTAGGGCCTACTTGTTGATGCTGGGGAGATGCCACTTGCTCTGCCTCGTGCTCAGTGCATTCACAGCTGATCTCGACAGTTCCTATGCCGCCGAGAGACGCCAGTCATACCCTAGTTCTGCCCAGGACGCCACCCTAGAAGGTACCACCTTTGACTTAAGGTTGCGTGCCATTGCATCACGACTGTTACCATGGACCTACCCTAGAATGCCGTCACAGCTTCAGGTTGCTTTCTGTCGTCTCCGAATTTTACACACTCGCCGGACGCACCGCCATTTGATGGAGCACTCCCCTGCGCCTTATTGCGACGACCGGATTGTTCGGCACATTCTTGTTGAATGTCTCATTCTGGGTGATCTTCGCACACTTCACCTGTCCCTACAACGGCATGAGCGGGGTCGCTGCCAATTGTCCTTTGTGCTCGGGTCGGGTTTGTCCACACAGGCTTATGGACCATACAACTTTTTGAAGGAGGCTGGTCTCCTCCAATTTATTGGACTTTTTTTGTGGGTCTCATGTTTCTGCGCCGGGGTGAGGCGGGCCTACCCCGACGCCAGAAGGTGCTTCCTTGTTGCCTTTTTTTTAAAGCCTGTGCTTTCCCTTCGTCTTTTTTATCCTTGTTATTTATTATTTACGTTATTTGTTTTTTTTAATCTAGCCCAGTAGTAGGCTATGATTGAGTACGACGACTTTTGCCCTATTTGGCAGTCGCCAGATGGGCTCTCAAAAAAAAGGCTCCTTATGCCAATGTAGTGGACCCAGAGTTAGATTGTTCTCGTTTTCTTCTATTAAAATCTGAGTTTGATACTCACCTTTCCTTCACTGACGTTTTTTATTTGAATGATACTTAGGAATATCGTTGCGGTGAACCTCTTCGTATGTCGACTCGTGATCGAGACATTGTGGTGGAGGTCTCTTCCCGCTCCAAACACGAAGCTGTACGAGCTGTCTTCTGTTGCAGATGTCATAGTTTTTTTATTATTATTTCATAACTTAATACCCTTGAAAAAATTCGCTGCCAGTGAAGCCCGTTGGATTGAGCGGCATCAGAGTTTTATCCCTTTACTTCCTTAATCTCTTGACTGTCCATTCTGGAACTCGATCACTTCCCCTTATCTCTCGTATGTTATTGCAGGTTTCTGGTGTGAGATGCTGGGCGTGGGTGACTTCTACTACGAGTTGGGCGTGCAGTTGGTGGAGCTGGGCGTGGCCACGAGTCACCACAACGGGGGCGTTCTCTCCCTGGACGAGTCCATCAAGCGTATGAACGCGCGGAGACGACCCGAGAACAAGATAGCCGAGTACGCATGAGGGTAACTTAGGGATCTGGCTGCCACGATTGGATTACCATGGAATTATCGAATAGGGACGATATTCTTTTTGATCGACCCCCCTCCCCCCCCCCTCAAGGGACGACATTAGGAGAGCGGTGGAGAAGCTGCGCGTGCTGGGCTCGGGCTTGGAGATTATGGAGAGCGGACGATCCAAGTTCATTTGCTCGGTGCCTGGGGAACTCTCCATGGATCACACCGTTCTCATGCAGGAGGTGAGTGACGGCAAGGGCGGTAGGAGGAGAACTCGCAGTGGTGAAGGCAGACGAAAAGGTAGTGTTATAAATTTGATTTAATATTATCGAGATACCACGATAAAATATTAAAAAGGAAACACCTGTTGCGCTTAATTATTGGCTTGCCATTAAGAAGGTGAAAGTTGAAAAGTGTAAAGGTTTAAGAACGCAGATGAAAATAGTGTAAGTTTTAATTTATTCGTTATTCTCTCGTCTTCTGTCCTTGCTGGGGCTTCTGGAGTTCGCAGACTTACTTTGTGGCCCTCCGGGTTCTCTTCGACTCAAACCCGGCAGCACTCACGAATGCCGCCACGGCGAGTGGTCTTCTCCAGAGGTCTACAAGTGAGGCGACAGGATAGTAGGCTCCGAGGTGTTTGAATGAAGGGCACGTGAGGAGTGGTGTCCTGATCGTAGGCGGGCCAGAGAGAGACTGGTTCATCCATCCATGGTAGTTTCAAGAGGGTGGGTGTCGGGTGGGAAGCGTGAAGTAGGGCGTTGTTTACCCGCCGCTGGAGTACTACGCGGGTGAAGTGGGTATAGGTGTTGTATTGTGTTCTGGTTTGGTGCTGTTGGGGGAACTCTTCCCTGTAGTGCGAAGCGGGGGTAGTCATAAGGTCTCTGGGGATGAGCCCAGGGATGGAGAGGGCGTGGGTGGAGTGTCACAACTTGGTGAAGAATCGTGTGCCCACCATGTCTAGGTGGTTACTGATGCGTAGTATTTTAGTTTAGGTGGGATATTGGGATACTTTGGTTGGATAGCCAGGGTGTCCAGGGTGTCAAAGTGAAAACACCTTTCTAAATGGATGTAAAAAGATTCCCCACCACAAGGTGGGGGGGGGGGTAAGTGCTCATCAGCATCGCGACAAGTCTTTTTTTTCCTTAGGACCCAGAGATCCCTCCCACACTAATCTCCTTCCCTGATCCCCCATGTGGGATACCAAAGAAGGTACAAGCTAGGTCGAGGATAAGAAAGGCCATCGTCTCGCCGCAACAGCATTGATAAAAAACAACAACATTTAGAGCCATAAAGCTTCAACCAATTTAGGGTTGGACCCCGCTGAGCATGGCCAGCTTCTGCCCCAGGCGAATGACCATGATTTAAGAGAAATAAACTTGACAAATGCTAAAATTGACGAAGAAGGAATGGGGAAAATACACAGGTTAAAAAATATAATTAACATTCCTTGTCACTAAAGGTTAAGGTTTGGAGCTTATGTAAAATAACTTAAATCTCTTCATCAAGATTGTATTTGAAATTTTGATTTAAATTACCTTAAAATCATATAATGAAAGTTTGATTTTTATTCAGGGGAAAAGTTTTGAAACCTACAAAAAAAAAAAATAATCAGACTGCGATCTTCGAGAGATGAAGGAACAATTCTCACTTCGCTCAATCACACCCGGGATGAGCGAAGCGATTCACTGGGTTTAAAATTTGCACACAACGGAATTGCATCCTTCTTGTTTGGCTCTGATACCAGGTGGATCTAAGTGGAACACACATTCAAGTCGTAACTAAATTTGAAAATTTTAATAGATCGAAATGCAAGGGTAACGATTTTAGGGCAGAGTTGTCACGTCTTCGAATGTTTGTCTACCTAAGGTTCCAAAATTTTATGCCTTTCAGGCGATTTGACATTACTCGGCTTCGTACCCATTTGGACCTTAGGAATATTAGTGTGGATCCCCATTGGATTAACTTTTGAAATGATGATTTGGTGAGCAAATAGCGTCGTTTGATTTTTGAGGAGTAACAGTGGGGGATTAGAAAAAAAAATTCCTCCTGAGGGGCTTTTTCTTCCTTTCAGAAGGAATTACTTTCCATGGTGCCTGCAAGTATTGAATAACTTTAATTCATTAGAAGGCGAGCTAGTTTATTCGGACAGGGGTACCATAGCAGTTCCTTGCTTCGAAGCGCCCATTGCGCGGACGAGGATCACTTGATCCTCCTTTTGTGGGGAATCACTAAATTGGCTGTTGAGTAGCCACACCGAACTCTGCCGCCAAAAGGAACCTGTCCGACACGCCGTACTATTCAGCTTCCGGTACTGAATGACTTCAACCCCGAACAAACAGTTTATTCCTCCCAATCTATCTTTCAAATCTAAGAGAAGATAGTAGAATGCCTCAGCTGTGAGAAAGACTCCATAAGCCTTCAACAAAAATTGCACCTACTGTAGTTTGGTTTGATTCGGTTAAAGATTTATTTGATATTTTCAAAGATCCAGAGAAGAGAATGGCCTCCATTTCCCCATTGTGTTCTGAGTGCCTATCAAAGTTTTCTTTGTGAAAATATGTGAGGTTAGCTTTCTCAAGTGGATACTCAATCAAGTAGCCACTGGTTCACATACTCGTATGAAAGATAACCGAGATTAAATTTTGATATGAACTTACTCCCCAATACAAGGTCTTTAGTCAAAGTGCAAAGCAGAAAATCTATCGGCTTTAAATGGGACTATAAAACCCTCAACAGATTCAGCCCTCTACGGCACAATTTGATATATTTTTTTATCCTGAAGTTTGACTACATTTGATTTGTGGGTAATGGGCTAAAATGTGCGTCTTAGCTTTACAAAAATTGAACTAGTGAGATAAGGAAAAGCGCTCTGCGAGACAGTGAAGTGAACTTTGAAACAGGATAGGAATAATGGGAGTCTGAACAGTGCTTGGGAGTTGATTAGAAAGGCATTTTCAGTCGCATGTTATTCAAATGTTCTTTGAGATGCGATTTCGAGGCGCCGATTGAAATGGTATTGGTAAGTGGTTTAATTTAATTTTGAGTCCAAATTCGTAGTCAATTTAAAAAGACGATTCTTCTTCGAGTAACGATTTATTCACTTCGTCCATGTTGAATGAGTACAAATTTGATTTATTTCGTTTAACTCTTCCTTTAATTTGTCTTTTACCGAGAAACGACTCATCAAGAACGGCGACTGTGGGTAGGCAAACGCCGAGAGGAAGAATAAAAAAAAAAAGCAGAAGGGATTATGCGGCATCTATTCTATCACGTAATTTATTTAAAGATTAGGGTAGTCCTTTTTCAATTAAGCCACTTTTAACAATAGTTGCAAGTGAATGCTTGAATTCGGAAGGAAAGGAAGGGGCGATGGGACGCCTTACAATTTTCATTTCTGAATTTTTAGGAGATCGTCGATTCCACGTACGGTTTGGGAGAGCTCTCTTCAGCCCAATAGGACAGGAAGATGGCGTCCCGCTGGGAATTGTCCTCAGTGTCACACTCTAGTCTGAACATCAACGGTATCACCTCGTTGGTGCCTGAACATGTTCTCAACGTAGGCGACCATTCCCTCTCTTTTGGGATCAAATGCTGACCTGAAGCGTCGACTTCAACAGGCATTGTACCGCATATCTCGCTATACTAAAATGCACAGGCTTCGGTTTTCCTTGAGCAAGACTAAAGTTGTGCACTTCTTACGCCATCAACGGCCGGTTCCACCCAGACCCAAAGTGGTGGATTCGCACCATTTCCTTGGTCTTGTTTTCGACCTACACCTCGTCTGTGAGGCCAATATTCGCAGCCTTATGGTCTCTTATACTCGCGCCATGTACATTATTGTTTCCGTGACATTCAGCACTTAGGGTTCTGATAGGGCTACTGCCTTACTTTTCAATAAATCTTTCGTTCGTTCAAAGATTGACCTCGTATCCGACTTTTATGCATACCCTGCCAAGCATGTATTGTGGACTCGATCCACCACACCGGTCTCCGCCTGGTGACCGATGTCTTTCGTACTTCCTCCATTGAGAGCCTACTTGTCGATGCCGAGAAGATGCCACTCGCTCTACCCCGCACACAGTGCATTATGCAGCTGTACACACGAGCCCGACTCCTCCCTCAGTCGCCCGCTGCCACTGGCTCTCTATCTGCAACCGATCTCGACTGGACCTATGCCGCCGAGAGATGCCTGTCATACTCTAGACCCTTTTGGTTTAAGGCTCGAAAACTCCTTGGAAAGTTTGATGGAGCTCTCGGACCGGTGGTTGCCCAGGAGGCCACCCTGAAGGGTACCACTTGACTATTTGTAGCCTCTTTGCTCCCAAAGCTTCCACAGGCCCGGGAGTATTACGTTCCACCTTTTTGAAGCACACTTCGTGTCACGCTGGATTCATGCCAATGTACACGCAGGGCTCCAATCCGTATCTCCTCTCTTCAAGTCAGGCGCTGTATCTGTTTTCACGGCTGAACTTGTTGCAATATACCGCTCGGTACGGGAGATAACGCGTCGTGTCTGGTTCGGAGACCGGATTATGATCTATAGCGACTCAAAGCTCGGTGTATTAGAATCTCCGCACACCCATATTCGCGACGCCACAGTTGCCGCGGGGAGGGTAGATGTGTAGATTGTTTTTTTGTTGGGTTCCTGGACATATGGAAATTGCGGGAAATGAGGCGCAAAATAGTCCACCGGGATTGGGCGACCAGACCAGCGTTTTTATCTTCCTCACTCCGACTACATGGCAAGAAGATGAGAGACGGCCGAATGTAACTTAAAGTTGCGTGCCTTTGCGCAGCGGATGTTCCCATAGACCTACCCCCTCAATGCTGCGACGACTAAATGTATCTTTCTGTCGTCTCCAAATTGGACACACTAGCGAGACGCACCGCCATTTCATGGAGCGCTCGCATGCACCTTACTACGACGACTGCGTTGTCCCCCAGACTGTTCGGCACATTCTTGTTGAATGTCTCAGTCTGCGGGATCGCGCACGTTACCTGTCGCGGGGTCTCTAACGCTTGTCCCTTGTTCTCGGGACTGGTTCGTGCGCACAGACTCGTAATTTCTTTTACTTCTTGAATTAGGTTTTCCTCCTCCATTTTTATTTGACTTTCTTTAGCGTTAGTCGCATGCTCCTGCGCCGTGGGATGGTGGGCTTCCCGCCTACGCTGGGGCATGCTTCCTTCTACTTATTGCTTTTCAATCCTACAAATCAAAGGAAGAATCTCATTCTCTCAACTTCACAACAAAATCTAACCTTCCGTATAACGCTCGATTCAGCATCCATGAGCTGCAAAGCGCTTTGTCCCTTTGCAGATCTACTTTCCCTGGCCTTGATGAGATTCATTTCGATATGATTCGGCACCTACATCCACACTCTACTCTCTTCCTGCTTAATTTGTACAACCTTATATGGGTGAAGGGTTTTTACCCGTCATCATGGTGCATTGGGATCATCCTTCCCTTTCTCAAACCGGGCAGGGACGGGTTGGATGCAGATCATTACCGCCCTATAGCTCTCACCAGCTGTTTGAGTAAGTTGCTGGAAAAAAAATATATTGGAGCGCCTAAACTGGTTCCTAGAAGCCAATCACCTTCTCTCCATTTCAATGTGGCTTCCGCAAAGGTCATAGTACCCTTGACCTACTATTACGTTTCGAGGGATCAGTCCGGAAAGCTTTCTCATTAAAGCACCGAGTCCTGGCCATATTTTTCGATATTGAGAAAGCCTACGACACAACATGGAGATACGGCATCTTGAAGCAGCTATACGTCTGGGGGATGAGAGGCATTTTACCTTCACTTATTCAAAGTTTTTTAGCATCTCGATCCTTCAAGGTACGTGTTGGAGACGCATACTCTGACCTGCAACCCCAAGAGAAGGGAGTTCCTCAGGGCAATGTTTTAAGTGTCTTATGTTTTATAATTGCCATCAATGATATTATTTCGTCTCTCCCAGAAGGTGTATCGGCAACTCTGTTTGTCGATGATTTAGCACTATACTGTTCCTCACCTCGCCTTCCATCAGCAGCGCGTCGGCTACAACTGGCGCTCAATGCTGTATCCAAAAGAGCACAACTTAAAGGATTCCCCTTTTCCACGAACAAAACCAAAGCAATGTATTTCCACCGAGGCAGAGGGGTTCTTGTTCCGCCATCTATCTCCCTAAAAGGCGAAGATATAGAGTTTGTCTCCGAGTTTCGGTTCCTTGGCGTAACTCTCGATCCAAAGTTATCCTGGTCACCACACCTACGCCGACTTCGAACAGGCTGTCTGCGGGCTCTAGACATTTTGAAAGTCCTCTCACACACTTCGTGGGGCAGTGACCAACAAACATTGTGGATATTATACACAGCCCTCGTTCAATCCAAATTGGATTATGGCTGTCAAATTTACTCATCGGCTTTCCCTTCAGCCCTTAAAATGCTGAACCCCATTCGAAACCTTGGAGTTCGCCTTTTTAGTGGACCCTTCCGTACTTCTCCTGTCAACAGCCTTTACTGCGAGAGTGGGGTACTCCCTTTGCCCTACCATAGACTTCAAATCTGCATGCGATACCTCTGCCGAGTACAGCAAGCCCCTGTATCAGAGGTCTACAGATGCCTGTATGCTGCCCAATCAACGGCGGCATATGATGAGTTGCCATCTTTACCCCGCCCTTTGAACCTTCGCATAGGAGATCATCTCTCTAACCTGGGTGCTTCAAGGGTCCTTACCCTCCCATCCTTACTGACCCTTAGATGGCGTGCTCCTCTCCCCACAGTATGTACCAACATGTGGAGCCTGGAGAAGTCCTCCATGGACTCTCGCATCATTAAAAGCCTCTTCTTAGAGCATTCGATCTCCCACAAACAATGCTGCCCACTATACACTGATGGCTCTAAGTTGGACGGTGGCGTGGGCGCCGCAGCCATCTACCCAGGAGGAGAATTCCTAACTCTATCTTTGCCACCAGTAGCATCCATTTTTACCGCTGAACTTTCAGCAATCCTTTTAGCCTTTGACTCATCCAAATTTTACCTTTTAGTGATTTTGTCATTTTTTCCGACTCAAGGAGTGTCTTACAGTCAATTAGATCTTTTAATGCGTCCCATCCTCTGGTCACAGAAATTTGCAACTGGCTGATCCAAAATGTATCCGAATATAGAATTATTTTTTGCTGGGTCCCTGGGCATGTGGGGGTCCTGGGCAACGAGAAGGCTGATCAGCTGGCCCGCTCAGCACATTCTGTGTCCCCTGAGAACTCGGCTCTGCCTTTTAGGGACTACTTTCCTTCAATAAGAAAGTATATTTTTCAACTGTGGCAGAATGAATGGGATGACTGTTCATCATCCAAACTATACAAAATAAAAAATTCTATTCGCTCTTGGCCCTCGAGTCTTCATAGAATGCGGTCGTTGGAGGTAGGCCCTTTGCCGAGTTCGCATTGGCCAAACGAGACTTACTCACGGCCATCTTGTTTCGGGTGATGCTCATATCAGCCCTTGCTCTCGTTTTTGCGGTGGGAACCAATCGGTTGCCCACCTTTTATTGGATTGTAGCCATTTTGACATTCTCCGGTTGTCCTGTTTCCCGACCCTTTTAACTATTCCTCAACACACCCGTCTTCGATTCATATTGGCGGAGGAATCTTTTAACCCATCGTTTTTTAAATTTTTGTCACAAAGTGGTCTCCTCCACCTTTTATAGATGATATTTCTCGTTTCACCCTAGCGGCCATATAGAATCCACTTGGATTGGGCAGCAACCCACTGGTAACTTACCTTAAACCTTATTGCTTTTGTTTTTTGATAATGTAGCCTACTATTAAGCCAAAAAGTAATTGTGGTGGCTTATCCCCTCGTTGGTAGTCGTCAGATGGGCGCCTGAAACCCCCAGAAGGAAGAGACTGAATTTTCGCACTGTTTTAAGGAACAAGTCTCATTGTTCCCCAGGAACAAGTAATTTAGGCAACCTCCATAGTTGAAAAGAAAGTGTTGAAAACCAACGAAGTAACTTCCGGAAGAGACGCACTTTCTCACACCAAACTTAATTTTCCCAATCTTAATTAATCAAAATTATTTAATTTTTGATCTTTTATGCCTTTTGCATCCTCCAACACTAAACTGCTACCTAATATTTTGATGGCACCCCTCAAATAGGTTTCATTGCACTAACAGGCTGTGCCCCTACCACCTTCTTCCCTATCACATTAGGTATAGGAGCGACCCTCCCTCACAAAGGTGTGTTATCAAATTGAAAGTCCGGCGTTGCCCTGCTGAGCTCCGCAGGTCCTTTCCATACTACATTTCGGCATTGTGAAAGGTCCTGGGGATTTCGGTTCCTATATATGTTCTACATTTGGTCCTTGGCCTCGGTAATCTTTAACATCGCTTTCCAGTCGTCTTTATCAGAATATCGAGCCGAGTAAACACCCGTTTCCCTTCAAATGGGAAGTTAACCCACATTGAGTATGTTTAGTCATCATACGGGAAACGCTGTGAGTTGGGTCGACTATGCTGCGCCAGCCAGGGGGTTGTAGCGACTCGTGGTTCGGATCCTCTATTAAATTGTAGGTCTCCACTTGCGTTGGTACCAAACTTTCCATCTTCTTTTATTACAGTTCCCATCCCACTCACGTTGGTGGGTGTTTTTTCCAGGCGGAGAAAAGCGGTCATTTGTCCGCGAAGGAGGCGAGCGAGCGGCTGAGGTGGTCATCAGAGAGGGCTGCCCGCGGATTGGACCACCTGCTGAGGGTGGGCGTGGCTTGGAAGGATGACCAGGATTGCCCCGCCTCCTTTTGGTTCCCCGCTTTCTTTCAACAGCCTTTGAAGTTGGCATCGTAACCCTGGAACCCTTTTTCGCCCCCGTCTCGGCTATCAAGTGAAACCCTTTTGTAGAACGAGTGATGTAAGGGTTTCCAACTTTCGCTCGCCTCCTCCTAAGTTTGAATTTAATGTTCGACATTCTCAAGGTCAAGGGACGCTGTAAAATGGGTCTATGACTCGAATAAGGGCCCTATGGATCACTCTTAATTGATACTAATTAATCGAAGTAGAAATAAAACTAGAAGACGAATAAAGCGAGCCCTGGCCTTTTTATGACCCTATTTTCCGATACAGTGACCCTGTTTCAGCTCTTAGTTCATGTTTATTAGGCATAGTACCAAGAAGAGTCCCATGTAAGATAATTAAATCACGTTTAAGGGATAAAGGCTGGCTTGATGAGACTGTAAGCAAGCCTTCGGGGACAAACAGGTAGCTTATCATCTTTGGAAACGATTTTTTCTTCTTTTTTTTTAAGAGCTCATCTGGCCATTGACTACTTGGGCATTAGTCGCCGTATTAAAAACCTTCGTAGTACTAGCCTACTTTAAAATCCAGTTCAAAACGAGACCCCCCCCCCAGCCCCCCTAAAAGGTAAAATGAAGCGAGCAGTAAGCAAGCTCCTGCGTCGGGAGAGGTCCTCCCGGCGCAGGAGCGTGCGACCTATAAGGGAAAAAAAACCTGGTTAAATAATAGGCAGAAGGCTGGCCTCTCCCAAAAAGTCAAGAAGGCCACCAGTCAATGTGCACGCACTCGTCCCGATTAAAAGGGACAGGCGGTAGCGACCCCGCCCATCCCGGTACCGGGACAGGTAACGTGCGCGAAGATCACCCAGACTGCGACATTGGACAAGAATGTGCCGAACAGTCGTCACAATTGGGCGCCGGCGAGCGCTCCATCAAATAGCGATGCGTCACACGAGTGTGCCCGATTCGGAGACGACAGAAAGCGACTTGAAGTCATCGTGGAATTGGGGGATAGGTCCATGGGAGCAGTCGCGGCGCAATGGCACGCAACTTTAAGTTCCCTTCGACCGTCTCCCATCTTCTCTGCTAAGCAGTCCGAAGAGCTGACTGTATTCCTACCATGTAGTCGATGTGAGGAAGAGCGAAAGGCTGGTCCGGTCGCAGAGTCCTCGCGGAATCTTTGGCGCCCTCATTCCCCGCAATTCCTACATGTGCAGGAACCCAGCTGAAGATAATCTCGACATCCGCCAGGCTCGCCAAAACCGTGCCGTCACGGATATCACGAACCAGGAGATGCGGAGATTCCAATGCCCCGAGAGCACTCAGGGCGCTTTGTGAGTCGCTATAGATCACAATCCCGTCTCCGAACCGGGCACGAAGCGTGATCTCCCGTACCGAGTGGTGTATTGCCACCAGCTCGGCCGTGAAGATACGCAGCGCCTGGCAGAGCGCCGCTGACTTCAAACAGAGGGGATACGGCTTAGAAGCCGACCCCCTCTTGGGACTTTGAGCCATCCGTATACACTGGCACGGTTCCAGCGTGACACAAGGTGTGCTCCAAAAAGGTGCAACGCAATACTTTCGGCGCTGTACAGGCCTTGGGAGCAGAGGCATGGCGACAAATAGCCAAATGGCGTCCTGGGCAGAACCAGAAGCGCCACCGGCCCGAGAGCTATACCTAGCTCTCGAAGGAGTCTCCTCGGCGGCATAGGCACCGTCGAAATCAGCTGCGGATGCAGTGGGAGCTGGGATCTCGCGTACAGGCAAGTGATGCACTGTACGGGGCGTAGAGCGAGTGGCATCTCCCCAGAATCGACTAGTAGGATCTCAATGGGGAAAGCGCGGAAGGCAGCGGTCGCAAGGAGAAGGCCGGTGTGGTGGATCGAGTCCACCTTCCGCAATAAATGTAGGCTGCGGATGCATAAAAATTTGCATCCGTAGTCGAGCTTCAAACGAAAAAAGAATCGATAAAAAAGTAAAGCAGTAACCCTCTCAGCGCCCTAAACGCTGAACGTCACGGAAAGGAGAATATCCATGGCGCGGGTACAAGAGATCCTAAGGCTGCGAATATGAGCCTTCCAGGTGAGGCGTCGGTCAAACACAAGACCAAGGAATCGGTGCGATTCAACCACTTCCAGGCGCACTACATTAAGAAAAAAATCTGGGTCAGAGTGGAGCTACGGATGGCGGCAGAAGTGCACCACCTTAGTCTTGGCCAAAGAAAACCGAAACCTGTGCGCTTCGGCATTGCGAGAAGCGGTTCAATGCCTGTTGAAGTCGACGCTCCAGAGTTGGCATCTCTGCCGCGCCGAAAGAGTTCGAAAAGCCGTCCACGTAGACCGTAGTCAGAACATCTTCCGGCAGCACCGAGGTGATGCCGTTAATACTCAGGGAAAAGAGTGTGACACTGAGGACTCTCCCCGGCGGGACACCCTCTCCCTGCTCCATTGGGCCGGAGAGTGCTCCCCCCACCCGTTCGCGAAATCGACGATCTCGCAAAAATTCAGATATAAACATTGGGAGGCGTTCCCCCATGCGGCATCATATCGAAAAACACCGTGGCGTAGTGCTGTCTACGAAGGTAGGCCTCGCAGACGGCATTTTCCAGTTGGAGCAGAGCATCCGACGTGAAGTGCAACTTGCGGAATTCGCACTGTGCAGAAGACAGAAGGCCTCCGCAGTCCAGGAAAAAGGCTAATCTAACATGAACCACTTTCCCCATCAACTTGCACACGCAAGAGGTAAGAGAGATTGGGCGGAAACCGGCTGGAGTAGAGTGATGTCTCCCCGGGTGCAAAAGGTGAGCACAGTAGCGATTCGCCAAGAATCTGGGAGACCCTCCACCCAGATCCTGTTGAACATATCTGACAGAAAGGCAATGCCTCGCTCACCCAGCTATCAAAGCATGGCGTACGGGACATCGTCCAGACCGTGGGCGGTCTCAGCGCACGAAGGAAGAACGGAACGCAACTCACTCACAGTAAACCTGTCGTTGAAGGGTTCTTCCCCTCTGGAGGTAAAGTCCAGCCGGCAGCCTTCCGCGACATCACGACGTGCATTGAATGCTAGCGGAGCAGCATCCCGGCTTGGATTCCACCACGGACGCGGGGTCCGAGATTGCGGTCCCATACTCCTGGAAAACGGGAGGGGTGTCCTGCGAGAACTTGCCCAGTATCCTTTTGACACGCCTCCACACCTCTGCCAGAGTGGTATTCCCGTTTAGTGAAGACACGTATGCCCGCTAAGAAAAGCGGCGGGCCTGCTTCTAAATATACCGGAACCTAGCACTAGCCCGACGAAATTCAGCGACAGTGAAATCGTTCGGGCGGCGTTTATAGCGCATGTATGCATAATGCTCCTGTTTGAGGTCCGTCTCACACTCGGCCGACCACCGCGGAAGTGGACGGCGTGCAAAACGACCAGACGTTCTGAGAATAGTAGTCAGGCCTGCGGCAATTAGGTTACTGGAGAAGAACTCAACGGCCTCATCTACCGACCTAAACTCCTCGACTGAGATAGAGAATTCAGTCATTACCTGAAATGCAGGCCACCGCGCCCGCGCCAAGTACCACGAGGGGGCCTCTCAGTTCAGATCTCCAAGCAAGAGAAAGGGCCTCGGCAACCGTGCCACAACGCGGCGGAAGTCCCCCGCGTCAAAGTCAGCTGACGGTCGAATGTAAGCAGAAATGATAGTATACCTCCTATCCAGGTGCGGCTGCACAGCCACTGCCTGAAAGGAGGTATCTAAAGTGAAAGGAAGAACGGAGACATCATGCCGGGTGCAAACCACGCATCTCCCAGCCCGGCCATCTTGTCGTGTTGGAGTCGCAAGACCCTTATACCCCGGGAGGGGGGGGCAGGGGGCACGTGCCTAGCATGGTCTTCTGCAGAAAAATATTTAACGGGGAACGTGACGAGACGAGCCTCCGCAGCTCCTTCCAGTTGGCCTGGAGTCCACGGCAATTCCATTGAAGGAATATGCCCTCCAGGCCTATCTCTGAGGAGACGCGGGGGCCCTCCTCGAACATAAGACCCTCACGGAGAAGGCTGTACGATTCCCGGGCGCTGTTGCGTTCGAAGACTTATTGGGGATGGTTGGGCTTACCAAGCGAGTCTTTTCCTCCCTCCGCCTCGAAACCTTAGGAGGCGGGAGCCCCTCTTTTCGAGGAACCACCATCTCCGAGCCACTCAGCCCACCACTAGACGTGGGCAGAGGAGCCGAACCTCCTTTCCGGTGCTAGCTTTAGGAACCCTGGAAGATGGCCTGGTGTCCAACTTCAGGGGTGTTGCCTCCTGTGAGTATAACGACTCGGTGGAGGCGCGTGGCCGTTTTGCTTTACGGGAAACGGTCAAGCTGGGGAAAGGGCCTGAATGTGAACCCTTTGTGCCGCCAGCTATACCAGGGAAGCGCCTGGGTTGAGTATAACCCGCAGAAGGGCTCCGAATGGGTGCGGAAACAACCTTGCTCGTTGCCCTGGATGGGCCTGGAGCATAGGTTGTCTTGATAACCATTGAGGCATAAAACGTCCCAGGCAGAGCCGGGCGCGCTAGGATCCTTAGCCTGAACAGCCAGGATTCCTTTCTCAAGGAGATATGAACCACATTGCTTTGAACAAGCGGGGTACGGCTCTCCGCAATTGACTCACTTGGCCACATACGATTTGGACTTATCGTGTGCGGCCTTGGAGCAATTTACACCGTCTTCGGGTGACCCCGACTTTGCACGTATACATGAACGATTCGTATGGCCGAATTGGTGACAGTACTACCACCGCAGCGGCAGTGACACGAATGCCTTCACGCAAAAGCGGTACCGACCGGCACGCACCGACTCAGGGTGCTTGTCACAGTTGAATGTGACGAAGAGTGTAGGGTTGGGTCTTGAGGCCCCTTCCTGTTTTCTCATCACACGTTCGACCTTGACCGCCCCATGGTCGGCCAGCTCTACGGTGATGTCCTCTATGGAGTAGTCCAGGAGTTCCCTCCTTTTACAAAGTTCAGGGTAGAGTGCGGCGTCGCACTCACTGGGGTGCCATGAAGTGTCCGAAGAAAACTTATCTTGGCCGCCTCGGAGGGATCCGCCGCATTCGCCAGAAGGCTTCCGTCCGAATAATGGGTAACATTCGGCTCTCTACCAATTACACTAGCTAATACCCTCTGATGGATCATGTTGCCCTTGGCCAACATGCTGCCATCAGTGGAGCGAATAACGAGGAAGCGTTTGAAGCCAGCGGGCTCGAAAACGCCAGGTAACCTCTGAATAAGGGCCCCCCGATGTTATCGAGGCTCCACCCTGTGCACTTTTGGTCTTAGTCATAGTCAGGGGCTCCGCACCCGGAGGGGCAGAGAAGGCGGATGTGCCGATCTTGGCTTGGTCGCTTACCAATGTGGCAGCAGACCTTTAATCCAGATGGAGCGGCCTCAGCCAGGTCTTTCTCTGAAATTGAGAAGGTCCTGGTTGTCACAGGGGAACCGGTTGGAGGAGATTCCTCCCCTCTGTATACTGTCTCTGAGGCCCCAGCCGTTTGAGGAGGGCCTTGCATAGGTGTTGATTCGGGTTCGGTGCTTGGCGCCGAGGCCGGATTCTCCCCAAAGGAAGGCACTACGGTCTGAGGCTGGGTTGTCTCAAGGACCATGTCTATCACATGAGGGGCCTCTAGTTGGCCATCCCCTCCCAGGATATCGCAGGTTCCGTTGGCAGCGTCACCAGTCATGTGTAGGGAGGCACAGGCCTTGACCCCGGCAAGGTTCAATGTTCTTGCCAGCAGGTCTTTTGAGGGAAGCAACCGAAGGGGCTGGGCTTCCCTCTCTCCCCTAAGGGGGTTTGCCCTAGTGAGCCGCTTCACTGGGGAGCTGTTGGCTATTAGCTGCTTGCTGGCTTTCTTGGCAGTACCCTTGGAAAGAAAAGGGGGGACTTCCGCTGGAAAACGTGAGGTGCCCGAAAGCATCTCCAGAGAAGGGGGTGAGGGGGAGTCCCCTTCACCCGTAGGCCAAGGAGAGGAGTAAGCCTCCTCTCCGGTTAGAGAAATATGGAGGGTCCCCTGCGCAAGCACAGGGCGTGGGGGACCTCCATTTTTCCGTTTGAGCTGCCCGAGGGTGGCTCTGTTGATGAACAAGGGAAAATGGGGAGATTTGGGATTAATTTTTTCAATCATCCATCATGGGCATGGTGACCCTATTTGTTCCACGGGAATCAATCTCTCATCACCCCTCGCAGTAGCCCGCACTGCAAGGGGTGCGTACAGACCTGGCAGAGCCAGGTGCCGCCATTCACAACTACCACTCCCGCCTAGTGGCCTGGCAGTCCATCAGAATGGCGGCTCCACCTTAGACACGGCGTAAAAACAAAGATATATGGTGAAATCAGGGGATGTGAGGACGGTATGAGTGGGAATAATCAGGGGTTTGGGAACATTGTCCCCTCCTCCCTCAGGCCCAAGCAGGAATAGTTGGCTGAGAAGAAGGTCAGCATCTACCCTGTGAAATTAGAGGCTGACCAGAGAAAGTTGTGAGAGTTGTTTTATGAAAAGCGAGAAAACTGGGGAAAAACAAGTGTTTTGAAGTAAGGAGAAGAGGCTAAGCTTGTGCCGGAAGGGGCGCAGAGTCCCGTCACACTTCGGCCAGGCTGGCAAATCGCCGCGCCCCTTACGAGGTCTTTGGAAACGAAACAGTTTTCAATTGCTATGGTACAATTATGTTACTCTCCATGCTGAGGCTCAGAGAATTTATAATGCAGCTGAAACTTGTTATAATTCTCACTTACAGGAGGTTCTTGCTGGTGCCACTCAACCATATAAATGGTGGTCCTCTCTCAATGCTTCCTCGTTTGGTGTGGATTCTAGTATGCCTCCTCTTCGTGAGTCTAATGGTTTGGCGTCTTTTGATTCCCTAAGAAAAGCTAATTTGCTCTCCGATTTTTATATTCACAAACCATATAACCAAGAATTATCCTTACCCTTGACTTGTTTTCCATTGCTTTTAGATCTAATGAATTGGAGAAATTCATTTGGGATCTTGACACATATGGTGGGACAGACCCAGATGTTTTTTACCCTTTATTCTTTAAGAAGTGTACCACAGTTATAACACCTAAATTGGCCGTAATATTTAGATTGGTCCTGAAGTCTGTTAGTTCTCCATCTTGCCGTAAGGCCAACATCACTCCCATTCCTAAGGGAGCTTCTGCTCCCAACGTCTGAGTACCACTCCATATCTATTACACCTATTCTATCCAAGATCTTTGAGCGTGTTTTGGCTAAGCGGCTATCCAAATACTATGAAAACTTCAATTTATTCCCCGATTCTCAATGTGGATTCCCTAAGAGTTTGGGAATTTGTGCTCCACTGGACCGTGGGTTTGAATCTCGAGTCGTTACTATCGATCTGAGTTCTGCTCTGATCTCTAAGTTGAAATTTCTTGGTATTGGTAGAGATCTTAAAATCTTTACGGACTTTTTAAATAATAGATCTCGGTGTGTAATTGTTGATGGCATCTCTTCTGCTTCAGTGCCTGATGTTTCTGGTGTTCCACAGGGCAGTGTCCTTGGTCCTTTGTTTTTTTATTATTTTTCCAATATGGGCACTCATCTTGAAAATAATCTTTTATTTTATGACGATGAAACTACACTTTCCTCCTCTGTTAACTCTCCTATTAACAGATATGAAGTTGCTGCGTCCTTAAACCGAGCTTTGGCTAGGATCACTTATTGGTGTCAACTTTGGGGTATGAAACTTAATGCTAGCAAAACGTATTCTACTACTTTCAGCAGATCCCGTATATTGGATCCACCTCATGCCTGTTTGCAACTGATTCATCAGAAGCAGTAGTGCCGGTCCCTTGTAGGCCTCCGTGCCAGGAGTCACGAGAGAGTATGAATCGAATCTAAATGTAATGCCTAAATCTTCTTAACAATGCCCGACCCAGGCTGCCTCCTGTAAGGTAGCGTCCCCTTCTAAAAAGGAATCTCGAGATAAACGTTCGAAGTTTGCTCAGTCGTTTCTCACGCTTGTTGGATCTGTATGCCAACGAACTGGATCCAGGTAGATTATCCCCTCGTTATCTTGTATTGATGTCTGATATCCATATTCTGCTTTCTAATGACGTTTTTGATTTAAATGTTTCGAATCTCGTTGTGGTGAAGCACGTACGTGGCTCGTGATGATAAGAGACTTTGTGGTGGAGGACTTTTCCCTCGCCTAACACGACGATGGACGAGCTATGGTCTTATGTTTCAGATGTCCTAGTCTCTGTAACGTCTCATTCCAGGTTCAATTTTGTCAAAGGTGTAATATCTAACGAGTTAAAGGATTGAGTCTCGAGTATAAAATATGCTCGTAGAGAAACCTGATACTAAGATGTTTAGAGTTACTCAGCCCGACCGTTCAACCTGTTTCCACACTCATACGTTAATTCTGACGTTAATGAGACCCTAGGGATCCCATAAGTTATTCAAAACTGTCAATACGCTGTTTCAACTATCGGCAGTTCTGACATGTGGACCGTACGTCTCAGCATGCACGTATAATGTGAATTGGACTTGAGTGCAGTAGATCTCCACGGTATGCCAATTGTCGTAACTCGCAGTGTCTCAACCAAAATATGTCTGCTTCATACTTGAGATGGAAGTTCTTTCTCTGCGTGACTCGTAGCTGTTGGGCATTAGGCAGGCTCGCTGTCGGGTTAGAGAACAACTTTCTGTCGGGGCAGCACTACTCCAATGTGCTTGGTGACGCTATGAAGAACCGGCCTCAAAACTGGCACCTGTCTCCCTCCTCCTTAGGATGTTCGGCATTTCGTCTACAGTGTGTCTGCCCCAGCGGTGATATGATGATGATCGGGGTGAGGCATTAGCCGACATACATAATTATTTACTCGATACAACCGCTCACTAAAGTGCACCCATGATGTGTGAAAAAAACACCAATGCAAGAGCAGGTATGCGTCTTCCTAAGCAAGCTTGGTTGCCAGCAAGTATGCGGCACATGCACAATGAATCGCCGTTAGATGAGAAAATAACCCGAATGATGATTCTTTATCCGATATAAACTCAGTTGTGGATATCCGTCCCTCCCAGGATGAATGCCATACCGTTCAACACACTATTGCAGAAGAACACGTGGTTTTGGAAGATCTGCCCCGTAAGGGGCATGGTGATATGCTTTCCTGGCCGCCGTGCTGATGGGACTCGGTGCCCCGTCTGGTCCAAGCTTAATTAACCTATTCTTTCTGACACCCTGTCTTCTTACTTTGCTTGTTCACTTTCCATACAACCTCTCCCACAACTTTCTCTCATCGACCTCTAATTTCACAGGGTAGACGCGGAACAGCTTCCTCTCAGCCAACTATCCAAGGTCGTGGTTGAGGGGGAAGGGGACAACGCCCTCTCACCCCTGAGCTCCGGTTTGGGCTGGCTGGTGAGTTTTTAACAACCTGCTTCACCCCCCGCCCTTATTTCTCCTTTCACTGTCTATGGATTTTACGCCGTGCCTAAGATGGGCTGCCAGGCCACTAGGCTGGAGGAGTGGCATCAAATGGCGGCAGCTGGTTTTGCCGGTCCCATGTTCATCCCTCGCCGAGCGGGCTACTGCGTGGGATGATGAGCATTTGTGTCCCGTGATAATTATAGGGTCACCATGCCTAATGATGAAAAAATGGGGGTCCCATCCCCACCCATGTGCTTTTGCGGGGGACCCTCCAAAACTTTTCGAAGGAGAGGCATACTCTTCTAGGCCTAAGGGTGTAGGGGACTTCCCCTCACCCCCTTTTCTAGAGTTTTAGGCGACTCCCTCTTACTAGAGACAGTCCCTACTTTTCTTTCACAGGGGACTGCCAAGAAAGCACGCAAGCGGCCTAAGATTGACCGGGAGTGACTCGATAGGGCCAACCTCATTAGGGAGGCAAGGGATCGCAGGGCCCGTCGGTCCGTACCCCCTAACGTCCTGCACTCTCTTCCCCGATGGATGACGATTTGACGTCCCACGAGACAAAAGGTACCTCTAGGGTGTTGCAAGAGGTTTGGGAGAGGGGTACATGGAGGCTTTTCCTGAGATGGACTTGGTCCATGGTGACCCAGACACATGGGGTTGAACCACTGAACCCGAGTCCGCTCCTGTACAAGGTCCTCATCAGACGGCTCGGGCCTCGAGGCTTACAAGGAGAGGAGTGAGCTTCTCCATTTCAGAGAAAGATCTTGCTGAGGCCGGTCCATCTGGCTTAGGAGCTCCTGCCCGCGGAGGAGAGAAGTGGGTTCATGCCCCGCCATCCTCTCCTAAAAGTAAAAGAAATAGAAAAAAAAGACTCGGGGCTCCTCTCCCTCCACGAGAGAAGAGCTTCATTACGTTGGGGATCCTCATTCAGATTACCTTGTGTTTACGAGACCGCTGGCTTCAAAGTCTTCCTCGTTATTCGCTCCACTGATGGCAGCATGTTGGCTAAGGGCAATATGATCCATCAAGGAGAGCTTTAGCTAGTGATGGGTAGATGGCCGAAGGTGACCCAGTTTCTCAGACGGGAGCCTTCTGGCGAATGCGTCGAATCCCTCCGTGGCGGCCATGATTAGTGCCCTTCGGACACGCCGATGAATGTGACGCCGCATTCTACTATGAACTTCGTGAAAGGAGTAGTAGAACGTGTGATGAGAAAACAGGGAGGGGCTTCGAGACCCACCCCTACGCTCATCATCACGTTCTTCGACTGACAAGCTCCCCGAGTCGGTGGGTGCTGGTTCGTATCGCTACTGCGTGAAGGCGGAGGTGCAACTATTGCAAACCGCTTCCAGTATACGAATCTCTCCTGTAGACGCGCATAGTCGGGGGTATCCGAAATCTGTGTAAGTTGCTCCAAACCCGCACACGATAGGTCCGAATCGTGTGCGTGGCCAAATTTGTCAATTAGGAAGAGCCGCCCCCGCTTCCTCGAAGTAATGTGTTGCGCATCGCCTTGTGAAGGAAATCCTAGCCGTTCAGGTTAAGAATCGCTTCATTTTGCGAGGTTCAGGACTTGGTCTTGGCGCGCCGGCGTTTTCTGGTACGTCCTATGCCTCAATTATAAGAAAGACCCCTCTGCTCCCGACTCCTTCACGCCTATCAGCATGCTTATTTCCGTGCCCATTCGGAACCCTCCTGGGGATTCTACCCAGCCCGGGCGATCCCGTGGTAGAGCTGGCGGCACAAAGGGTTCACACCTAGCCCTAGCTAAATCGCCCATAAGACGAAACGGCCGCACGCGTCCACCAGACTAACAGGAGGCAACACCGACAGAAAGCAACCCGAAGCTGTCGCGGCATTGGGGAGTAGATTCATGGGAACAGTCACGGCGCAATGGACCCGACCATTATCTTCCACTCGACTGCCTCCCATCTTCTTGGTCAAGCTGCCCGTATTCCTGCCATGTAATCGGTGTGAGGAAGAGCGAAACGCTGGTCTGGTCGCCCTGTCCTTGCGGACTCTTTGGCGCCCTCATTTCCCGCAATTCCTTCATGTCCAAGAACACAGCAGAAGATAATCTCGACATCCGCCCAGCTCACCAAAACCGTGGCGTCACGTATATCGCGAAACAGGCGATGCGCAGATTCCAATGCCCCGAGAGCACTCAGGGCGCTTTGTGAGTCGCTATAGATCACAATCCGGTCTCCGAACCGGGCACGTCGCGTAATCCTCCGTACCGAGTGGTATATTGCCACCAGCTCGGCCGTGAAGACAGACGCAGGGCCTGGTAGAGCCCCGCTGACTTCAAACAGAGGGGATACGGCGTGGAAGCCGACCCCCTCTTGGGACTTGGATCATCCGTACACACTGGCACTGTTCCAGCGTGCTCCAAAAATGCTGAACGCAATACTCCTGGCGCTATAGAGGCTTTGGGAGCAGAGGCGTGGCGAGAAATAGTTAAAGGTGGTACAATCCAGGGTGGCGTTCTGTGCAGAACCAGGGGAGTCACCGTTCCGCGAGCTATATTGAGCTCTCGAAGGAGCTTCCTAGCCCTGCACCCAGAAGGCTTAGGGTATGACTAGCGTCTCTCGGCACCATAGGCACCAGGCTGCGCGTACAGGCGAATAATGCACTGTGCACAGATCAGAGCGAGTGGCATATCCCCACCATTGTTAAGTAGGCTCTCAATCGGGAAAGTCCGGAAGGCACCGATCGCAAGGCGAAGGCCGGTGTGGTAGATTGAGTCCACCTTCCGCAATACACGATCGGCTGCGGATGCATAAAACTCGCATCCGTAGCTGAGCTTCAAACAATAAAAAAGTAAGGCAGTCGTCCTATCAGCACCCCAGGCGCTGAACGTCGCGGAAGGAAGAATATCCATGGCGCGGGTACAAGAGACTAGGGCTACGATTATATTTTTATTTTTTTAATTAAGGGGCTATCTGGCGACTGCCGACTTAGGCATAAGTCGCCGTAAACAAACAGCCTAGTTCTAGGCTACTTTAAAAAATTGTACAGGAAACAAAAATAAAAAAGAAATAACTAACAAAAACAACAACAATTGAACCTGGTTAAATGAAAGGGAGAAGGCCGGCCTCCCCCCAAAAGTTAACAAGTCCACCAGTCAAAGTGCACGCACTCGTCCCGAGTACAAGGGTCAGGCGGTAGCGACCCCGCCCATCCCGGTACCGGGACAGGTGTCGTGCGCGAAGATCACCCAGACTGGGACATTCGACAAGAATGTGGCGAACACTCTGGGGGACGACGCAGTCGTTGCAATAGGGCGCAGGCGAGCGCTCCCTCAAATAGCGATGCGTCACACGAGTGTGGCCGATTCGGAGACGACAGAAAGCAACCTAAAGCCGCCGCGGCATTGGGGGATAGGTCCATGGGAACAGTCGCGGCGCAATGGCACGCAACTTTAAGTTCCCTTCGAACATCTCCAATCTTTTTTTGCCAAGCACTCCGAAGAGCTGCCCGTATTCCTGCCATGTAGACAGTGTGAGGAAGAGCGAAACGCTGGTCCGGTCGCAGAGTCCTCGCGAACTCTTTGGCGCCCTCATTGCCCGCAATTCCCACATGTCCAGGAACCCAGCAGAAGATAATCTCGACATCTGCCCGGCTCGCCAAAACCGTGGCGTCACGGATATCGCGAACCAGGGGATGCGGAGATTCCAATGCCCGGAGAGCACTCAGGGCGCTTTGTGAGTCGCTATAGATCACAAACCGGGCTCCGAACCGGGCATGCCACGTAATCTCCCGTACCGAGTGGTGTATTGCCACCAGCTCAGCCGTGAAGACAGACGCAGCACCTGGAAGGGCCCCGCTGACTTCAAACAGAGGGGATACGGCGTGGAAGCCGACCCCCTCTTCGGACTTGGAGCCATCCGTATACACTGGCACGGTACCAGCGTGACACGATGTGTGCTCCAAAAAGGTCGAATGCAATACAAGCTTTGGGTGCAGAGGCGTGGCGAGAAATAGCCAAATGTGGTACCCTCCAGGGTGGCGTCCTGGGCAGAACCAGGGGCGCCACCGGCCCGAGAGCTATATCTACCTCTCGAAGGAGTTTCCTTGCCCTAAACCCAAAGGGCTTAGGGTATGACTGGCGTCTCTCGGCGGCATAGGCACCATCGAAATCAGCTGCGGATGCAGTGAGAGCTGTTGGCGACTGAGGGAGGATCCGGGCTCGCGCGTACAGGCGAGTGATGCACTGCACGCGGCGCAGAGCGAGTGGCATCTCCCCAGCATCGACCAACAGGCTCTCAATGGGGGAAGTGCGGAAGGCACCGGTCGCAAGGCGAAGGCCGGTGTGGTGGATCGAATCCACCTTCCGCAAGAAACGCTCGGCTGCGGATGCATAAAACTCGCATCCGTAGTCGAGCTTCGAGCGAACAAAGGATCGATAAACAAGTAAGGCAGTAGCCCTATCAGCGCCCCAAGCGCTGAACGTCACGGAACGGAGAATATCCATGGCGCGGGTACAAGAGACTCTAAGGCTGCGAATATGAGCCTCCCAGGTCAGGCGTCGGTCGAATACAAGACCAAGGAAACGGTGCGACTCAACCACACCCCATTAGGAAACAAATCTGGGTCGGGGTGAAGCCGTGGATGGCGGCAGAAGTGCACCACTTTAGTCTTGGCCAAAGAAAACCGAAACCTGTGCGCTTCGGCATAGCGAGAGACGCGGTTCAATACCTGTTGGAGTCGACGCTCCAGAGTTGGCATCTGGGCCGCGCCAAAAGAGATCGATAGGTCGTCCACGTAGAGCGTAGCGAGAACATCTTCCAGCAGCACCGAGGTGATGCCGTTGATGCTCAGGGCAAAGAGTGTGACACTGAGGAAACTTCCTTCCGAAACACCCTCTTCCTGCTCCTTTGGGCCGGAGAGGGCTCCCCCCACCCGTACGCGGAATCGACGATCTCGCAAAAATTCAGATATAAACATTGGGAGGCGTCCCCTCGCCCTCATCGTGTGGAGAGTCTCCATGATATCGTATCGCCATGCGGTATCATAGGCCTTCTCAAGATCAAAAAAGACCATGGCGTAGTGCTGTCTACGAAGGAAAGCCTCGCAGACGGCATTTTCCAGTCGGAGCAGAGCATCCGACGTAGAGTGGAACTTACGGAAGCCGCACTATGCAGACGATAGATGGCCTCCGCTGTCCAGGAAATAGGCTAATCTAACATTTACCAATTTCTCCATCAACTTGCACACGCAAGAGGTTAGAGAGATTGGGCGGAAACCGGTCGGAGTAGAGTGTTCTCGCCCCCGCTTGCGAAAGGCGAGCACAGTAGCGATTCGCCAGGAGTCTGGGAGAAGACCTTCCACCCAGATCCTGTTAAGCAGATCTAACAGAAAGGCCATGCCTCGCTCACCCAGGTGTCGAAGCATGGCGTACGGGACATCGTCCGGACCATGGGCGGTGTCCGCGCACGAAGCGAGAGCGGAACGCAACTGACTCACAGTAAACTTGTCGTTGAAGGGTTCTCCGCCTCTGGAGGTAAAGTCCAGCCGGCGGCCTTCCGCGACATCACGACGTACAGTGAATGCTGGCGGAGCAGCATCACGGCGCTAGAGAATGCGGAAAAAGCGGTCGCTAAGGATTCCGCCACGGACGCGAGGTCCGAGATTGCGGTCCCATTCTCCTGGAGAACGGGAGGGGGGTCCTGCGAGAACTTGCCCCAAATCCTTTTGACTCGCTTCCACACCTCAGCTAAAGGGGTCTTCCCGTTAGGTGAAGACACGTATGCCCGCCAAGAAGAGCGGCGGGGGTGCTTCGAAATATACCGGAACCTAGCCCTAGCCCGACGAAATTCAGCGACAGTGAAATCGTTCGGGCGGCGCTTATAGCGCATGTAGGCATAACGCTTCTGTTTGAGGGCCGTCTCACACTCGGCCGACCACCATGTGAGTGGTCGGCGTGCAAAACGGCTAGACGTTCTAGGAATAGTAGTCAGGCCCACGGCGATGAGGTTGCCGGGGAAGAACTCAACGGCCTCATCTACCGACCTAAACTCCTCGACTGAGATAGATAATTCAGTCATTTCCTGAAATGCAGGCCACCGCGCCCGCACCAAGCACCACCGATGTGGTTTCTCAGGCGGCAGTTGCCCTGAAAATGATATTTGAATGGCAAAGTGATCACTACCATGGAGGTCATCGACCACCTCCCAATCAAAATCAGGCTGTGCATCCGAATAGCACAAAGATAGGTCGAGGCAAGAAAATGAAGCGGTTCTCGGACAGTGATGCGTGAACTCATCCACGTTTAGGACACCCATCTCAAGCTCTTCGATCAGATCGGCAAGGACTTGTCCCCTGGGATTTATGGAGTAATCTCCCCAGAGAAGATAGGGCCTCGGCAACCGTGCCACGACGCGGCGGAAGTCCCCCGCGAAGAAGTCAGCTGACGGTGGAATGTACGCAGAAATGATAGTATACCTCCTATCCAGGTGCAGCTGCACAGCCACTGCCTGAAATGAGGTATCTAAAGAGAAAGGAAGAACGGAGACATCATGCCGGGTGTAAACCGCGCATCCCCCAGCCCGGCCATCCCGCGGTGGTGGGGTCGCAACACTCTTATACCCTGGAAGGGCAGGCAGGGGGCACGCGCCTAGCATGGTCTCCTGCAAAACGATAGCTAACGGGGAACGGGATGAGACGAGCCTCCGTAGCTCCTCCCAGTTGGCCCGGAGTCCACGGCAATTCCATTGAAGAAATATGCCCTCCAGGCCTAGCTGGGATGAGAGGCGGGGGCAATCCTCGAACTGAAGACCCACACGGGAATGGCCGTACGCTTCCAGGGGGCAGAACCCCGGGCGCTGTTGGCCGGACCAAGCGCTGTCGCCTTCGAGGACTTATTGGGGGAGGTTGGCTCGCCATGCGAGTCTTTTCCTCCCTCCGCCTAGAAACCTTAGGCGGGCGTTGCGGCTTCGGGGGCGGGGGGCCTTCTTTTCCAGGAACCACCGTCTCCGAGCCACTCGCTCCACCTCCAGGCGTGGGCGAAGGGGCCGAAGCTCCTTTGTTGCTGTCCTCCTTTCGGGGAACAGCTTTAGGAACCCCGAAAGATGGCCTAGCGACCATCTTCAGGGGTGTTGCCTCCTGTGAGTCTAACGACTCGGTGGAGGCGCGTGGCCGTTTCGCCTTACGGGAAACGGTCACGCTGGAGAAAGAGGGGGGAGCCCTGGTTTTAGCCAGGGCATGGGATGAACCCTTTTTGCCGCCCGCTTTATCAGGGGAGCGCCCGGGTTGGGTAGAGCCCGCAGAAGGGCTCCGAATGGGCGCGGAAACAACCGTGCTCGTTGGCCTGGATGGGCCAGGAGCAGAGGGTGCCTTTCTAACTATTGAGGCATATGACGTCCCAGGCAGAGCCGGGCGCGCCAGGACCAAGTCCTTTGCCTCGCGGAATGAGAGTCGATCCTGGGCCTGAACGGCCAGGATTTCTTTCTCAAGGAGATATGCACCACATTGCTTCGAAGAAGCAGGGTGCGGCTCTCCGCAATTGACACACTTGGCCAGACACGATTTGGACTTATCGAGTGCGACCTTGGAGCAATTTACACAGACTTCGGGTGATCCCGACTTTGCACGTCTACATGAGCGATTCGTATGGCCGAAGCAGTGACAGTAATAGCACCGCCGCGGCAGTGGCACGAATGCCTTCACGCGGTAGCGGTACCAACCAGCACGCACCGACTCAGGGAGCTTGTCACAGTTGAATGTGACGAAGAGTGTAGGGTTGGGTCTTGAGGCCCCTTCCTGTTTTCTCATCACAGGTTCGACCTTGACCGCCCCATGGTCGGCCAGCTCTAGGGTGATGTCCTCAATGGAGTAGTCAACGAGTTCCCTCGCATAAACTACTCCTTTCACAAAGTTCATGGTAGAATGCGGCGTCACACTCACCCGGGTGCCATGAAGTGTCCGAAGAGCACTTATCTTGGCTACCTCGGCGGGATTCACCAGAAGGCTCCCGTCCGAGAAACATGTTACCTTCGGCTCTCTACCAATTGCACTAGCTAATCCTCTCCTCTGATGAATCATATTGCCCTTGGACAACATGGTGCCATCAGTGGAGCGAATAACGAGGAAGCGTTTGAAGCCAGCGGGCTCGAAAACGCCAGGGAACCTCTGAATCAGGGGCCCCGATGTCATCGAGGCTCCGCCCTGTGCACTTTTGGTCTTTGTCATGGTCAGGAGCTCCGTACCCGGTGGGGCAGAGGGGCCGGATGTGCCGATCTTGGCTTGGTCGCTTGCCAAAGTGGCAGCAGACCCATCCGTCCCCGTAGCCCCCGCGGATGGAGAGGAGCCCCGAGTCTTCTTCGTCCTTTTCTTTTTTGGAGAGGAGGGCGCCTGGCAGAGCCAGGCGCCGCCATTTAAGACCACCCCTCCGGCCTGGTGGCCTGGCAGTCAATCGGCATGGCGGCTCCACCTTGAACACGGCGTAAAAAATATATAGATTGTGAAGAGGAGAGGAAAAGGGATGTGAGGAAGGTATGGGTGGGTATAAAGCAGGTTGTTAAAAACCAACCACCCCAGACCGGAGCTCAGGGGTTAGGGAACATTGTCCCCTCCCCCCTCAGCTCCGATCCGGGACGGTTGACTTAAGAAGAAGGTCAGCATCTACCCTGTGAAATTAGAGGCTGACCATTGAAAGTTGTGAGAGAGGTTGCATGAAAAGCGAGGAAACAAGTGTTTTGAAGGAAGGAGAAGAGGCTAAGCTGGGGTCGGACGGGGTGGTGAGTCCCATCAGCACGGCGGCCAGGATGGCAAATCGTCGCGCCCAATAAGGCTACGAATATGAGCCTCCCAGGTGAGGCGTGGGTCAAATATAAGACCAAGGAAACGGTGCGAGTCCACCAGTTCCAGGCGTACCCCCATTTAAAAACAAGTCTGGGTCAGGGTGGAGCCGTGGATAGCAGTATAAGTGCGCTACTTTAGTCTTGGTCAAGGAAAACCGAAGCCAGCGCGGTTCGGCATAGCGAGAGACTAACACTAAGCAACTTTAAAACAAGAACACGAAAACGATAAAAAGTGAAGATCGAAACAATTAGGAAGCAATCTCCGGCGTCAGGGGAGGTCCCCCTCCCCCCTGCGCAGGAGCGTGCGACCTACAAAGAAAAGAACAATAACAAAAACAAAAAACAACAAAACCTCGTTAAATAAAAGGGAGAAGGCCGGCCTCCCCCCAAAAGTCTACCAGTCAAAGAGCACGCACTCCTCCCAAGTACAAGTGACAGGCAGTAGCGACCCCGCCCATCCTGGTACCGGGGCAGCTAATGTGCGCGAAGATCGCCCAGACTGGGACATTCAACAAGAATGTGCCGAACAGTCTGGGGGACAACGCAGTCCTCACAGTAGGGCGCTGGAGAGCGCTCCATCAAATGGCGATGCGTCCCGCGAGTATGCCCAATTCGGAGACGACAGAAAGCAACCTGAAGCCTTCGCGGCATTGGGGGGTAGAGCGTAGCGAGAATATCTTCTGGCAGCACCGAGGTAATGCTGTTATTGCTCAGGTCAAAGAGTGTGACACTGAATGCACTTCCATGCGGGACACCATCTTCCTGCTCCATTGAGCCCGAGCGCGCTCACCCCAACAGTACGCAAATTCGACGATCTCACAAAAATTCAGATATAAAATTCGGAGGCGTTCCCCGCGCGTGGAGGGTCGCCATGCGGTATCATAGTCATTCTCCAGATGTAAAAACACCATGGCGTAGTTCTGTCTACGAAGGAAGGCCTCACAGACGACAATTTCCAGTTGGAGCAGAGCATCCGACGCAGAGTGGAACTTACGGAAGCCGCATTGAGCAGAAGACATGGCCTCCGCTATCCAGAAAAAAAAAGCTAATCTAACATTTACCAATTTTTCCATCAACTTGCACACGAAGGTGGTTAGAGATATTGGGCGGAAACCGGCCAGGTTAGACTGATCTCACCAGTTTGCCAGAAGCGAGCACAGTAGCGATTTGCTAGGAATCATGGAAGATACCCTCTACCCAGATCCTTAACAAATATGAAAGGCCATGCCTCGCTCGCACAGGTGTCGAAACATGGTGTACAGGACATCTTCTAGACCAAGCGGCGGGGTCCGCGGACGAAGCGAGAGCGGAACGCAACTCACTTAAAGTAAATGTGTCGTTGAAGGGTTCTCTGCCTCTAGAGTTCAATGCCCGTTGGCAGCCTTCCGCGAAATCACGAGGAGAATTGAATGCTGGCAGAGCAGAAACCGGCTAGAGAATGCGGTCGCGAAGGATTCTGCCACGGACGCGGTGTCAGAGATTTCGGTCCCATTTTCCTGGAGAACGCGAGGGAAGTTCTGCGAAAACTTACCCCCAAATCCTTTTGACTCGCTTCCACATCTCTGCTACAGGGGTCTTCCCGTTTATTGAAGACGCGTATGCCCACCAAGAAGAGCGGCGGGCGTGCTTCGAAATATACAGGAACCTTGGGTAGTTGATATTGAAAAGGGGCGAGCTCGAAGTGGTTTGAGACGATTTCCGTTTGAGGGTGAGATAGAGGCTGTCGCGTAAGCCTCGACCTTGCCTGGTCCGAAGAGAAGTCCATGATCGTATCCAGTGGGGAAGCAAGGGTCGAGTTTTCATTGAAGGGCATGGGAAACCTTTATCGCTCGACGCGCACGATAATCACCCTGCGCAGTAGCCCGCTCTGCGAGGGGTGAATACGAGGCCGGCTGCCGCCATTTGAGGCCACACCTAGCACCCAGCGGCCAGGCGACTCCACCTTGGGCTTGGCGTAAAATTAATAGTCTGCGGAAATAAAGAGATTGTATGCGAGGAAGATTAGGGTAGATGTGAAGCAGGTTGTTAAAAGCCCACCACCCGAAACCGGGGCTGGGGGGTGAGGGGGCGTTGTCCCCTCAGCACGGATGCGAGATGGTTGGGTGAGAGGAAGTTAGTCAGGATTTACCCTGTGAAATTAGAGGCCGAGCAAAGAAAGTTGTGGGAGAGGTTGTAGGTAATGTGAGGAAGCAAGGAAAGAAGACAATGTGTCAAAAAGGAGGAAAAGAGGCTAAGCTGGAGTCGGACGGGACGCCGAGTCCCTCCAGCACGACAAATCGCCGTGCCCCTTACGGGGGTGAAGAGACGTATGCCCGATAGGAAGAGTGGCGGGCGTGCATCGAAAAATACCGGAACCTAGCACTAGCTCGACGAAATTCACCGGCAATGAAATCGTTCGGACGGTCCATATATCGCATGCAGGCATAATCCTTCTGTTTGAGGGCCGCCTCACACTCGGCTGGCCACCACGGAAGCGATCAGCGTGCAAAACGGCCAGACGTTCTAGGAATAGTAGTTAGGCCCACGGCAATGAGGTTGCCGGAGAAGAACTCGTCGGCCTCATCCGTCGACCTAAACACCTTGATTGAAACTGAGAAATCAGTTATTTCCTGAAATGCCCACGACAAGCACCACCAGGGCGGGCTCTTAGGCGGCAGTGATCCAGAAAATGATACTTGATTGGGAAAATGATCACTACCATGGAGGTCATCATCTACCTCCCACTCAAAATCAGGTTGTGCATCAGAAGAGCAAACAGATAATTCAAGACAGGAAAATGAAGCGGTTCTCGGGCAGTGATGCGTAAACTAATCCACATTTAGGCCACCTAGTTCCAGCTCGGCAAGGACCTTACCCCTAGGATTGATCAAGTAGTCTCCCGTTCAGATCCCAGAGCAAGAGAATAGGCCTCGGCAACCGTGCCACGACGCGGCGGAAGTCCCCCACTTCGTCGAAGTCGGCTGACTGTGGAATGTACGCAGGAATAAGAGTATACCTCCTATCCAGGTGCATCTGCATAGCTACTGACTGAAAGGGGGTATTCAAAGCAAAGAACGACGGAGACATCATGCCAGGTGTAAATGGCGCATCCTGTTGCCCGGCTCCCTTCCCGCTGTGGTGGGGTCGCAAAACCCTTCTATTGCGGGAGAGTGGGCAGGGGGCACGCGCCCAGCATGGTTTCATGCCAAAGGATAGCTAAGGGAAAACGGGAAGAGACGAGCCTCCGCAGTTCCTTCCAGTTGGCCCTTAGTCCGCGGCAAGCTTCTTGTCCGTATGGAGGGTACTCTTCGTGAAGCCTTTGCCTGTGTCTGCCATGTGATTGCCGTCTTCATCGATATAGAAAAGGCAATGATACCAATTGGCGCTATGACGTTCTCAGTCAATGGCATGAATGGGGATTGAGGAGACTTACCAGTTTTTATCCATAGTTTATCTACTGGCAATTGTCGGGTTAGCGTTTCGTAACCTTATTCTGATCTCTATGTCCAGGATGAGTGTTTTTTCCACGGCCGTGTATTAACTTACTTTTTCGCTATTGCCATAAATAACCTGGTCTCTCTGCCCAAAGGGGTGCCTGAACCTTGTTTTGGAGACTTCGCTCTTTATGATAAGCTTAGCCCGAACAGGACGGGCTAAGCTTATCACACACCCTCCACATATGACAAAAAACAAAACATGCAACAAATACAAACAGGCTTCTTCATGAAGGTCAGTCCGAAAGAAGGGATGAACAAGGGACAAATAGTGAGAAAAAGTGACAGGGCGAATATCGACAAAAGGAAAGAAAAAGCATAGATAGATGGAGAAACTAAGAGGATATAAATGAATATAATAGAACTAAGATAAATACATACGAAACAAGCAAGATAAACTAAAGCATAAAAAGGAATGTGATAGTAAAAGTCCACTTGGTCCCCTTCGCCGCTAGAAGCCCCTCCACAGTGAGTCCCGAAAACCGTGGCTGGAGCGTGGTGGCAAATGTCAAATTCAGCTACAATCCAAAACAATATATACCAACACCGACACCCTACCCACTGCCACCAGGGACCCGATACAAATATAAAAAAATCACATATACACAAATTAGACAAAGCCTGCAAATGCAAAGAGGGATCAAACTCCGTCTCATCCGGAGAGGCTTCCATCGTTTCTCGTATCTTAAGAACTCGTCCTGCTTTAACGTCCTTCTGTTGGACAGCAGGCAGGAATATCATAGGCAAGAAAATGAGCTTAAAAAACTATATTTAACAGTCTGGTCAGAGAAACCTTTGAATATTATCATATCCCTTGATCGAGGCTAAATTGGACCCTGGAAAGAGGTCATTCACGTCAATGATACATTCCTGTTTTTTTATTAACACAGTTATGCTACTACTTGATTCCCCCAAGTCATGTCCCTGTTCGGCCACATTTTCAATTTCAAATTCTTTGTGTTCAATGACCTCGCCCTCTGGATCTTTTATTTGGTTCGAATTTTCTTCTTCGTTTTTAACAGTTTCAAGATGTCCACGAATAGAATCGACATTCATCTTCACATTGGAGAAAATAGGGGATCCTTCCAATTTATCGCAATGTCGTCCTTGCGCCAAACTCTCGGTTGAAAACAATTTTTTCATTTTCCAGAGAAGTTTTTCTCTTTTATGAAGAAGCTGTTTTTCAACATTTGCTGCTTTCGTTTCGTCGAGCTGAACGGCTTCGGCATAACTTTTATTCAATGCATTTTTCTCCCTCTCTTTCACTCCTGGATCACCATTCCCGAGTTCTTTGTTGCGAATCCCTTTCTTGCTTTTCTTTTTTTTTATCTTTCTTGTCGCTTCTTCTCCATCGTCTTCATTCTTGCGTTTAAAACCGGTCTCATCAACGGGTTCAGTTGTGGAAACGTCAAAGCTAAATTCTGTCTTGGCTGCCTCGTATTCGAGGTCGGGAATGATACAATTGGGGGCTGAGTTTTGATCCCCACTTAACATACCATTCTCGGTCTTGGGATTAATCAGGTTTTCCTCAAATTTACCCTGTCGTTGCCGCTGTGTCGAAGTGACCGTTGAAACCAATTTTTTAACCTTCCCGAAAAGTTTTCCTTTAGGAAAGTGCTCGTCTTCATTACTTGTTTTCGTTTCGTCCAACAAAAGGGGTGCGGCATCACTTTCGCTCACTCCACCTTTTTTCCCCCCTTTCACTCCTGCATCACCATCCTCGAGTTCTTTGTTGCGAATCCCTTTCTTACTTTTCTTTCTCTTGATCTTTCTTGTTGTTTCTGCTCCATCATCTTCATTATTGCATGGAAGACCAGTCTCATCAACAGGTTCAGTTGAGGAAACGTTAAAGCTAAATTCTGTCTTAGCGGGCTCGGAATCGATGTCGGGAATGCTAATATTACAGGCTGAACTTTGACCTCCTCCTAATATACCTTCTTCCCTCTTCTTTCGAATTTGCTCCATTTTGTCTTCAAAATAATCCTGTAAAGTAGTTAAATCAATGTAGTATTGAAGAAAATAGAAGGAAATGTGTGCAAGTCTGAGATGGTGGACAATTCCCCTTAGCACGCATCTTTTACACGATGGAGGAAGGTCTACCTACAGAAAAGTAAATCTGCATAGAGTTGGTATCATGGCCCGCCGATGTGTCCTATGATATGTGACTACAAGGGGGACGCAACACACGAGACTGATTGACAAAGAGCTGTTTGTTGGGAGAGCTTTAGTTTGGGCAGTGGGCAGTGTTTTTCAATATTATGGTAGCATCTTGGACAGTTTGTATAGCTGAATTGTTGTGTAACTTTTTTTTATTATTAATGGAGTCTCTGGAGACTGCCTAAAAGGTCTAATACTTGGCAACATTAAAATAAATATAAGTAAGTATAAGTTTGAGGAAAAACAAGCTGGCAGCAGCCCAATCCTAATGGATTCTTAATGGCAGTACTGTTAAAACGGGGTCGCCCGAAAGAAGTCAGAAGAGGCGTGGGAAACACTCAATAAAAATGTGGAAAAACAAAGGATTAGAAGAAAACAGTACAACACAGAGACGCACACATTCTAAAAACAAGGGCAGCTGAGGCAATAAACAAACGACATGCGCCAACCGCAGGGGAGGTCACAAGATAAAACAATAAACCTAAACACAAAAATGGAAAAAATTTATAAAAGGGATAAAACGCCACTTTGTGATAGAAATGTAAGGAGGGAGGACGACGGAAGGGAGTCCTCTGTTAAAATAAATGGGAAGGCGATGCCAGAAAGGGTATGAAAGCAAGAATTTCGAAGAGAAGCAAGGCGGAGACAAACTACTAAAATGTGAGCCACAGACAGCTCGCCACCGCAAAAGGGACAAACAGGGGAAAACTCGGACTCCACCCGAAACTAAATAGCCATGGGTGAGTAGCGTGTGCCAAATTCGCAAGCGGCAAAGAGCAACCTCCCAAGACCGGAGTCGCTGAGAGCTAGAGGACCAGAAACGGACAGCGTTTAATAAGGGACCGCTTAGAAGGGGGAAACGAATCCCATTCTCTCTGCCACAAACGAAAGACATACGCCCTGATTACGGGGTAGGAATCCCTAAAGGGAAGAGGGGCTGCATCCGGCACATCGAGGGCAACCGAACGGGTCAGCCGATCGGCCGCCTCGTTGCCCGGGACTCCAACATGGGCCGGAGCCCAACAGAACGCCACCCTGTAACGGGAGGCATTTCTAACCAGCCAGGAGCGAATCCGTAAAACCAAAGTATGGGTGAACGTAAAAGAACGAACCACCTCCAAAGCAGGCCGGGAATCGCTAAAAACAATAAAATCTGAAGAATTGATGGATAAAATCAAATTAAAAGCCAAAAAAATGGCCGTCAATTCTGCGGTAAAAACGGATGCTACAGGGAAAGGGAGGACCGACTCAGGGAGCTTGTCACAGTTGAATGTGACGAAGAGTGTAGGGTTGGGTCTTGAGGCCGCCTCAGCACCGAGGTCCGACTTCAAGCCGTCAGTATAGATGGAACGCTGGTGAGCATGAGAACAGGCATGTTCAAGAAACAGGCACTTTAATAGACGAGTGTCAGTAGACCCTTACACGAAATGCCAACACGGAACAGGCGGGAATGGGAGGGCCAACAACAAGAGAGGCGAGATGGTCCCCAACCCAGAGCCCCTAAGGCCGGGATAGAGATGGCTGCGGATCAAAAGATGCCGAAGAAGACGGGGCAAAAAGGCACTCATGGACTGGGGATGAAGGTTATTGTTGAACACGAAACAGGGATCGTAGGCACACCTGCAGCCGGTGATATCGCAAGGAAAGCACGCCACCTTCAACAAAAAGGCTAGGGATAGACGCGAAAGGCTCCACTACTGAGATGGGCCTCAAGCGAACGAACAGAGTCGAGTAACTTCAGGCTGAAGGAGACGCTGAAGAATACACCTGGCAACCGTAGTCCAACCGGGATTGGACCAGTGCCGAATAAAGCGACCATAAGGTGCGCCTATCACTACCCCCAAGTGGTATGGGATAAAACCCTAAGCAAATCCATAGCCTTCAAACAGGACGCCCTCAGGCCGCAAATGGGGCACCAAAGTGAGCTTGCTATCAAGCGTTAAACCCAAGAACTTAAAAACGGGGACATACTAAATCGCCGTGACATCCAAGAAGAGGGGAGGGGGACCAAGGACACCACGACTCCGATAAAAATGCATGGCCTTCGTTTTGGTGACCGAAAAACGGAATCCAACACGGCATCAATTGCCAGCTGTAATCGACGGGCAGCAGAAAGCAAGCGGGAAAATCAACAAAACAACGCCAAGTCATCCACGAATAGGGAAGCCAAAACCCCCTCCAGAAGAGTGGACACTAGACTATTAATGGCAACGGCGAAACATGTCACACTTAAAACACACGCTTGGGGAACACCCTCCTCATGAATTCGCAAGCTTGAGAAGGCAACCCCACCTGCTAACACCTGATGCCTGGAGGAAAAAGCCAGTAAAACGAAGTCTTCTAAATGAATGAGGTGGTCAAGAGTACTACGGCCGCTGCGAAAACAGCAGTGAAATGGAGAGAGGAGCGCGTTCGACTCCAAAAACTAAGTGAGGCAAACTTGAACTATCTTCTCGAATAACTTACTGAAGCAGCTCGTAAGAGCAATCGGGCGATAGTGACTGGGGTCCAAACCGTCCCTACCGGGCTTGAGAAAGGGTAGAACACCTCCCCCTGGCCAGGAGGACGGATAAATTACTTTGACCCAAAGCAGGTTCTAGAGGTCAACCAAAAATAACTCGGAGTGAGGATGCAGACGACGGAGAAAGTCGTAGTGGATGCAATCATCACTGGGAGAGGTGGAGCTACAGTGAGACAAAGTATCCCGCAGCTCATAGACGGAAAAAAAGAACATTATAAGAGTAGGTGGCGCACGTGGTAAAATCTAAAAGGCGAGACTATGGCAACCTTATGATCGAGAAACCGTGGAGGATAGCTACCAGCGCTACTCACCGAAGCAAAATGACCGGTCAGCCAGAGCTTTGCTGACCAACCGACCATCGGACACAAGCGAGCCTCCGACGTCCAGTGGGGATAGCATGACCAGCGTAGCGACCAGGGTTCTTATTGGCCCGCTTCCAAACCCGAGGCAGCGGCGTGGACGAAGAAATGACAGAAGTACTGGCGCCAAGAGTCACGGCGGGAACGACGGGGAGGCCTTTGGCGGATGGCACGAGCCCGGTCGACCCTATTCGAGACGGTCGGGTTCCGCCTATAACGGGAATGGGCCAACTGATAGGCAGAAATAGCCGACGCGCAATCCTTCGATCGACCACCAGGGGGCGGTGGAGCGCCTCGCAACAGGGCACCTCGGCGAAACAAAGCGCTCAGCAGCCTCTAAAATATGACTAGACAAATATGAGACCGCTGAATCTACGGTATCGAAGGAAACCTGGAAGGCATCAATAAAGGAAGCCTCCCGGAACCCAACTCAATTTGCTCGCCGCAGATCCCAACGAGGAGGGAGGGAAAGGCACGCTCAGGAAGGGCGGCCGACAAGATGATCGGGCAGTGATCATTCCCGGAAATGTCGTCCGATATCAACCACCGGAAATCGAGGAAACAGTCGGGCGAACATAGGAACAAGTCTACAGCACTAAAAGAATCCGTTTGAACATGGTAAGAAGTAAAATCTCCGGAATTTAAAAGAAAAAGGGAATCAGATAATAAGAGGGACTCAACCACTCCGCCCCGGGGATTACGGGCAGTATCACCCCAAAGAAGGTTGGCGAGCATTAAAATCACCAAGTAATAAAAACGGAGTAGGTAACTGACTTGTGAGCTCTAAAAGGTCAGACCGAGTCAAACTAAAATCCTGGGGGATGTACACAGAACAAACAGTTAAAAGCCTGGAAATAAAAACTCTCGCAGCAACAGCCTGCAAGGTAGTACGGAGGGGAAGTGGCGCAGAGAATAGCGAAGAAGAAATTAAAAGAGAAGCACCACCATGGGACACGCCCCCGGCCGGGGGGATGGAATTAAACACCCGGAAGTGCGGAAGTAGCGAGCCCCAAGCTTATTTTCTTACAAACAGACCACCAAGGGCCGAACGCTAGAAAGCAAGAGCTGGAGTTCCACCCACTTGGAGAGAACCCCTTGAAAATTCCACTGTAGGATGACAGACATTACTGTCGTCTCGACACCAACGTCGGGATTCTAATGACGGAAACAATCGAAGGTTCCCGACTACTAGAAGGCACAGAAGGGGTAAGGGACATAGAAGACTGCACAGAGGTAAGGGGCAAGGAAGAAGGGACCGAGGTAGGAGGCAAGGAAGACGAACCTGTGTTAACTTCCGCCCGGACAATGACATCGGGGATGCCAACGGGGAAGGCCAGCGGAGACCGGGGAGGAGAAGATATCAAAAAGGAGGACGCCCCAAGAACCGATTGGGGGCCAAACCAGCCTCATCAGAGGCAGCGCGCTTCGACTCCGAAAGGGTTGAAACGGAACCCTTCCGTTTGTGATGAGGCAAAGGAACGGAAGGAACAACGGGGCAGACGCCTGGAGGAACTGCCGGATATCCTCCAGCATCTCAGCTCGGTCGGTCTCACGGTCCGCGACAGAGGGAGGAACATGAGAAGAGACCAATGGCAAAGGAGAGGGCGAAACGGAGGAACCGCGAGGAGGGACCAAAGGCAGAAGAAAGGAAGCAACAGAGGGACTGCGAGAAGACAAAGGAGTGGCAGGAGGAGGACGGTGTGACCCCGCCTCCCGGAGAACGCCAGAGAAGAGACCGCCGGAGGGGGCGAGCTGCCCCCGCACCATACGATGGGCCTCACGGAAGTCCAGCCTGAGGGAGTCCCGAAGAGCCAGGACCTCCTTTTCAAAAAGGAATACGGGACAAGAACGGGAAGCCGCGCTATGGGAACCTCTACAATTGGCGCAATATTCATGATTCCCAAAAGAGGAACCATGATGCGCCAACGCACAGGCCACACAGCGACGAGCCTGCCTACAATTGCTGCTCATATGGCCAAACTGGTGGCAATTAAAACGTTTGGGAAGCTCGACATAACGGGACACGAAGATAACCAGCACGAACAAACTGAGGCAGATCCTGACGCTCAAAGGTAACTATGAGCGTACTCGTAGGAACCTTAGCGGGACCAACAGACTTAGACACCCTATAAACGTCCGTAACCGTCTGCGACAAAAGTTTATCCTTTAGTCTCAAAACATCCTATTGCAATAATTCTTTGGAGCGAATCTCCCTTAAAATTAAGGCGAGGGTGGGGCACAACCGAAACCTCTGAAAGGGAGGACAAATCCCGCAAGGCACCACACTAATCTCGAGAAGATACCTCAACCACTAAATCGCCACTACCACGGGCCCACATACGGCGGGGCGCACCACAGCGGGACTCAAACTCCTCATTCAAATCAAACACGTCCAATTTAGAAAGCGGAGACCCGGAACTGGAATTCAGCACCAGAAAACGAGGATAATCTAAATCAGGATCTATCTCTTCTGCGAAGGGATCTAACAGGTGCGGAAAAGAAGACTTATTGAGAGGCCTAGTGCGAGAAATTTTTTATTATTACCCATATAAAGTAGAGTATGAAAGGGGGTGCGAACTCGCGCAGCGCAGTCGCTGTCGAGACATCTACTCGGAGCGCCGGCCCAACCAGCAGGGTAAGCCCGTCGACCCCTGACCCAACCATCGTTTTAAAATGGCCGGCCAGCCTCGGAAATTTACCGGTTGGGAAAGCAAAGACCCCCAAGAGCGGCACTCCGGCTCAAGCACCAACCAACCAACACAGGCAGGACCCAGCCATGGGGTCGCGCTCCCTGACGGACAGCTCTGAGTATATATATAGAAAGAAAGGAATAATTACCTTTAAACTTGTTCTAGAAATGGTATAGGTTCCATTATCCATGTTTCCTTTAATATCTTTTCTCCTGTCAGGCATCTTAGTTCCAAGAACACATGCTAAATCCTCTTCATTGTACTGTTTTACATCCTTAAACTGTGCAAATTTCTTATAACTGAAAAAAAAAATAACCACATCAAAATATGCAATTACTCACTATATGAAAGATGATCAAGACCAATAACATCATTTTTCTTCAAGAATTCAACAAAAACAGCAATACAAAGTGGGCTATACATACTTTAACGTAACTAAAACAAACCACCGTCTCCTCCTCTATTAAGCACAAGGCTACCGATCATTTTACCTATGAGGTACTATGTGTAGTATTAACATGTCGAGGAAAAATTCATCCCTGGGCAGAAAGACCCCAAGCATGCCCCCTCATAAACCGCCTCCATGCTCTTTTAGCAGACAATACCATCCACTCCCTCCTCAGTAAGCCTTTCTCTCTCAAACACTCATTCACATAATCAGCCTACCTTTTACTGTCTTCCAACTTTCACACACCCTGACACTCATGCTGTTCTCTTCATAAATCTATTTTCTACCCCCAAAAATGCTGTCACAACCTCATTCACGCCATGAACATCTCTTAACACCAAACTCCCCTGCCAAATTGTCTATTCATTTCACTCTCACTCTTTCCTTCATCCATACCATAGTATTACTCATTCACTAATGCTCTGATAGCCTTCTTAGTACTGCATCCATAAGGATATTAAGACATTGCAGCCCAGAGCCAAAATTGTCATCATATAGCATGCTTACAATAGGCTCAACTTTTTTTTTATTTTGTTTGTTATTTTCAAATTGTTTTGGTCAATCTCAATTATAAGTAAAGTTAAGATTATTTGCATTAATTAATATGCATACAGAAATTTCCATTATGGAGCCAGTATAATAACAGGTTTATTAATAGGCTTTGTGGCTGCGGGATCGTGAGTCCCCAGCCAAAAATTCTCGCCGCCCTGACAAGGCCCACTCGGTGGTTCAAAGCATAGAATCTAGGAAGGAATTCATCGATATACTCCACTCTACAAGACCAGCAGGGCGAATATCACGCCTTGACGTGGAAAGCCTGTTCACGAACGTGCCTATCGCTCAAACCATCGACATCATTATAACAAACGTGTACTACCGTCCTACAATGTCTCCTCCAAATCTTGACCCAAACATCTTAAGGAGCATGTTACGTTCATGCACATCAGAGGCGCCGTTCAGGACACCGGATGGTAATCTATACACGCAAGTGGATGGAGTGGCTATGGGTTCACCCTTAGGGCCGACTTTCGCCAACTATTATATGGGTCAACTTGAAGAGAGATTATTGGACATCATGTAAAATAAGCCACACACATATTGCCGATACGTAGACGACATCTACATCAACGTCCAAAACGAAGAACATCTTATAAACATCAAGCAGCAATTTGAGGAGAACTCTGTGATAAAATTCACTTATGAAATGGACGTTGAGGTTCAAAAAATCAATGGCAGCTACATCGCTAAAGTACATAGAAAAAGTACGGACATGGGAAGATGCCTAGACATATACAGCGTCGTTTGCACATGATCTATCCCCCATTCACTCAACATCTCCTCAAAAGCACGTCCCACAAACTCGGGTCCATTGTCACTCAACATTCGCACCAGGCTTACACATGCACATGGGCAACAATCTCTCACTCACTACTCTAGCAACATTCAATGATGATTTATTCATCACGGGTACAGCATACACAAATTTACTCTTATGATCCACCATCACAATCATTCCTACATACCCTCTCGCAGTTCTTGGAAAAGCCACATACGGAAAACACCGGAATATATACATCATCATCTATACATTGCACAAAATACACTAAGCCCTTGCACACTACAAACTTTCCAGCAAACCTTCTAAACTCTCTTAATATGCAACTCCATTCTGTGACAGGAACACTGGTCATCACACTCTTGCATGCTCTCTATATCTTCAGCAGTCAACAGCTCTTCACTCAAATCAACACCTGCCACGCCTACAAATCCAGTTGAACCTACAAGCTCGCTCTGCAAATTCCCAACTGTTACACCATCTTTCACTAAACATTCATTACATACATCCACTGAAATCCTATTTTTAAGCAGAAAATCAATCCCAAACAGAAAACAATACAGTAACTCATTCTCACTTAACACAACAAATTCATGCAATATGTCATTCAACAATTTCATGCTTACAGATAAACTCACTTCCTCCCATGACATAATACGTCCACTTATCAAGACTGTCGCACCTTTTCTAGAAACATTCCAATTCATATTATCAGCATCATGCACAACTTTTGCATTCACCAAGGAAATTTGCGCACCTGTGTCAATCATTCCACAATACCTCTTCCCATTCATAGCCAAGGTAATTTGCACTCTCTCTTCAAGTCCATGCTCGCACATTACATTCAACACTTCTGTCTGTTCAACAAACACTTATGCAGCATCTAAACCTTCATCTTCACTAACAGGAACAATTTCTTTGCAAACTTCATCAATCTCTCTTCTTACATAGTTATTCTCAATCAACCAATTATAATGCACATCACTCAAACATTGCAGATGCAACTCACACCCATTCTCTCGGTCTACACCTATACCACGATACATCACTGGCTTCTCCACACCCAACAGATTACTCACTATCGCTAACACTTCCTGAAACATCATCACTCCTGGGATACACATACTTCTCAACCTTTTTCTTAACTTACTTGAATTTTCCATTCCCAATTGCTCTGGTCTTTTACATGCTTCTTTTCACACTTTCTGGCAGCTTTTCAAGCAATCCATCTTTCATCAAGTCTTGTAAGCCATACAACACACTTTCAAAAATAGAATCACCTCCACCTTTACATTTCCTTCCAACAACTACAACCACTGGCAAATGCTCAGGATTTATGCTTACAATCTCACTCTCATTCAAACTACATGGCAAACGTGACATCAAATCAGCAATCACATTCCTTGTAACTGGCAAATACTCTACCACAAAATCAAAATTACTCAAATCTTCCATCATCCTTGCAAGCCTACTATCAACTAACCTCATATGCTGCAAATACACTAGTGACTGTGACAAAGAGTTTAGGTGGGGGTCTCGAGGCATCTCCCTGTTTTATCATCACACATTTGACCTTGGTCAGCCTGCTCTAATGTGATGTCATCTATGGAGTAGTCCACAAATTCCCTCATATATATTACCTATTTCATGAAATTCATGGTAGAGTGCAGCGTCACACTCACGGGTGTGCCATCAAGTGTCTGAAGGGCACTAATCATGGCCGCCTCGGAGGGATCAGATCATCAGACACATTCGCCAGAAGGGTCCAGTCCGAGAAACGGGTCACTTTCGTGTCTCTATGATCAGGCTAGCTAGTGCTCTTTTCTGATAGAACATGTTGCCTTTGGCAAACAGGCCGCCATCAGGGAGTGGATAACTAGAAAGAGTTTGAAGCCAGCGGGCTCGAAAATGCCAGGTTACAAATGGTAATCACCCCATGCAGTAGTGCGCTCTGCAGGGGGTTAATACAGAGCCGGCAAATCCACCTGCCACCATTTAGAACCACTCATTCCACCTAGTGACCAGGTAGCCTTTCAGCATGATAATAAATGAATAGTGCCGAAAATAAATGCTGCAAAGCCAAAACGGACTAGCTCGCTGCCAAATTCAAGGACGGGTAATTTGCATGAAAATTCTCAATAAAATATAGACATCTGGAGAATATACAAAAATATAGCTATGAAATTAAAATCAATAGAATGGAAGTACAGGAATTTAAAATCATCAAGGGGTGTAAAAGGATATCAAAAATAAACTATTGAGAACTCGAGAAAGGATAAAAGACTATAGATGGATTAACAATAGATACAAGAACAGAGAATATAAAATCATGAATAAATAGATTAAATTTTGCATAAAGATTAGATTCTTCTAAAAATTCTATTCACACTAAAAGAAACACGAGTCTCAGACAAGATGCCCCGCAGAACCTGTTAGGTGGCCATCTGCCCAGTAATGAAAGGGAAGACCCTCATCCCAAGATTTCTCAAAAGGGGACACTCGGCAAAGATGCGAAGGATAGACAGCTGCACCTTGCACAGGATGCACAAAGGTGGGGGCTGCCCATTCATCAAGTGCCCATGAGTGGGGCGGCAATGGCCTATCCTCAGTTCGACACAAAATAACCTCCCTTCTACGTGGTCTTATAGCATACAAGAAGTTCCGGCAAGTGGTTTAAATCCTTTGTTTGAATGTCTTTTTTAGGACTCAGGATGGCCAAGTGGTTTAGGACTCTGGCTAATGGCTGTCCAGCAACGAGGGAAGCACGTTGAAACTCGTATCACTACTTTTATTTATTTATTTTTCTTTCTGCCCCTTTCCTCCACTAACCTATCTACAATGGTGCAGCAGACCCGGGAAGCCAGGGAGGGAGAACTTTAGTCGTCGAATAACAATTCCAGACTGCATTCTCTTCAATCCTCAAAATACGCTCCGCTTCTAGGAGGGGGCTTATTAGGCGTGCGAGAAGTTCAGGCGAGTGGCTTAAATGCTTTGTTTGAATGAGTCTTTTTGGGGACTCAGGATGTCCGAGTGGTTTAGGACTCTCTCTAACGGCTGTCCAGCAATGAGGGAGGCGTGTTCGAAACTCGTATTGATACTTTTATTTATTTATTTTTCTTTGAGCCTCTTTCCTACCCAAAGCTATCTACAGTCTCATGGTACGTAGTCATGGGAGGACTGAAGGTTTTATCGAATGGAGCTTGGTGGGAGGAAGCTCATCCCACATCTTCTGCCATAAACCGACTACATATTCGGTGATGAGGGGATAGATATTACAAACTGTGACTGGGGCTGATGGGGGTGTCCCCAATGATGCTGCCTCCTTGGCTGCAGCATCCGCCCTTTCATTACCTGGGATGCCCACGTGACTGAGAACCTAGCAAAAAGAAATCTTGTGAATAGGAGAAAAATAAAAAAGCCACCGCTGGAACTTGGAAATCAGCGGAATGGCTAAAGACCAAAGGCACCCAGTGCCTCTAGAGAACTAAGAGAGTCAGAGAAAATCGTAAGACAACCAGATGACAGAGGAGCAATAACAAAAAGTGCAGCAAGAATGGCAACAAGTTCTGCTGTGAAAACAGAAGCTGCACTTGGTAGGCGAACCAATGCTGTCTGAGATGGGAAGACAGCAGCAGCTCCAACTCCATCCGATGACTTGGACCCGTCGGTGAACACAAAGGTGCTAGGCCGATGGTGGGAGGAGTGTTGATCATATATAGTTCTCAAGGCTACAGGCAAGAACGAACTGATCCTTGGGCCTACCAGTAAGCCCCTTGCATACCACTACAGGTGGGATGAGCCATGGGGGAATCTTTGGTGATGAAAACGGAATAATAGAAAACTCCCTTAGACATCTTGTGTGCTTGGCCATGTGCAGAGCAAAGGGGCGAGCCAGGGATGGAAATCTATCATATGAAGCCACTGTTCGCAAATTGAACGTGCACTCATATACTGGCAACCATGGTAATTGCTCAAGTCTAAAAAGATATTTGAGGTTAGACTTGAGCCTGTGAAAAGGAAGAGGAGGAGCCCCATTCTCTGCATAGAGACTCCACACAGGGGAGGACTCAAAGGCTCGAGAAGCTAGGCGCACACCATGGTTACACACAGTATTTAATTTTTCAAGGATGGACGGTGAGACAGAGGAGTACAACTGTGACCCATAGTCCAGCTTTGACTGGACAAATGCTGAATACAAAAGCCACAGGCTACATCGATCACATCCCCAAGAAATGTGTGACAGTAATTTCATTATGTCCATTCTCTTCAGACAAGACCTTTTCAAGGCATCCAAATGAGGCCTCCAAGAAAGCCTTGAATTAAAGATCACCCCTAGAAATCTGAAATGGGGCTCAAAGGTGACAGGGACATCATAGAGTGACAAATGGGAAGGGTCCCATGTCACTGATCTATGATTGTAAAAGTGGACAGCCTTGCCTTTTGAAAAAGCATCTCTTATATAAGACTTCATTCTAACAAGCAGGTCGATGGTACTGATTTTTTCTTAACCCTGATTGAGAGGGATATAAGATGGTTTGTCTCCAAGAACAGGATGAGTCTTGTATTTATCATCCTCTCAAACAATTTACATGGACAACTAGTAAGGGCATGGGCCAGTAATGGGTGGGTTCCATCCCATCATTTCCTGGTTTTTGGAAAGGTAAAACTACAGCCTCCCTCCACATTAGAAGGAAAGCAGCCCCTAATCTAGATGAAGTTATAGATGTCCAGCAAATGTGAGAGGAGGGCTGGATGCAGCCCATAATCCAGATGCAGTGGATCCACAGTGCTTCAGTGCATTATGGAGCTCATGGATAGGTAAGAGCCGGTTATAAGGCTCATTATCCACGTTAGGCTCCATAAAGCTGATAGGATGCTGCTCCTGTTGGAGCCTAAAGTGCTGGAATTGGATGGAATAGTTGTCTGGGTTTGAAATACTAGCAAACGATCTGGCCAAGACATCGGAAATATGGGGACCAGTCTCCCAACAATTCTCCGGCCTGAACAATGGTGGGAGCAGTAAAGCTATTGGATTTCACCAATAGCTTTTGGACCCTCTTCCAGATTTTGTCTACAGGGGTCTGCCAACATATTGATGCGATGTAACCATCCAATGAGGTCTTTCGAGCTCATCGAGACAAGTCCACACATGTAAAGCTGTTTGTCTGGGTGTGAAATAATGTGTGGCTGCCATCGTTAAGAAAGCAGAGGGAGTTGAGAAATTAAATTAGCTAACTTTGTAGCTAAAACAGCTGTCTATTTCCTCCAGCGAACAGACCGAATAATAGCGACTGGAAAACAGGCGGACAGCAACCACCTGCAGGTCTGTGTTAAGAGATAGCTGATTGTGGGGAGCCCTTTTGTTAACAAAAACAGTAGAACCATGAATTGGTTCTCCGGGGTTCTTATAATATCCCACAAAACCCGAAATGTTGTGTACTCTGCAAGTACCCATCCAAGCAAGTCTCCTGTAAAGCAATACAATCAGGATTGTAATCCTTAAGCAGGAGCTTGAACTCTTCCCATTTAGGGAAGAGACCTTGGAGGTTCCAATGAATAATCGGAAACATTGTTACCATTTAAGCATAACGGTGGATTTCTTCCTACCTTTAGGGGTAGGAGATTTTGGATTTGAACTACCAGTGGAAGTAGTTTGTGTCATACTAGCCTTAAGCTTGGAGTATGAAAAGGAGGCATAGGAAGCTTGAGTTTTGCCTTTGGTTTTTCTTTAAGAGATAGTGCATCAGATTTTGATAAGGGGCAGTAAGAGAACTGGAGAAGCAGAGATGGAAGCAACTCCAGGGCTCAGTTCAGGTGTCGAGGGAAAAGACGATGTTGACACAGCTGGTGGTATTGGTTGGGATAGTAGAGGCGATGGTGGTGGCGAAGACATCGGCAAAAGTTGTGAATTCGATGTTGATAGAGAAAGATGTGGAGTCGGTTTTTGAGAGTCCTCCTCAGATGAGGGGGTAACCTCCACAACAGCTGGCTCCTGGGAAGGAGCAAAGGTTGGTTCATTCTCATTCAGGGATCGAAGGAATTCCAAAGCAGTATCAATAAGGGGGGGTGGAGTGATAACTGGCTTTGGAGCTGAAGAAGAGCTTGGTCCTTTAGGGGCAGGGTGAATGTCCAGAGGTGGAATGGATACCACCTGAGGACCAATATGATCAACATCCACATGTTCTGGAGCGGTACCAAAGTGCTTAACCACCCTTGGGGAACCAGGAGAGGATGGAAGGTTCCTCTTCTTGTTAGTAACCTCAAAAGCACTGTTAGATGCTGACCAAGAGTGTTCATCAAGAGGAGATGTACGTTTAGGACGGGGAGGATGTTTTACCTGGTCGGGCACAGGAGAACCAGTAGGTCTCTGGCTTCTCCCTTTCTTTGGCCGGGTAGAGCACAGAGCATCAGCAAAGCTCACACCAGGTTGGACATACATCTCCTTTACTCTTCTTCTGGCCTCTTTAAAACTGACCCTGTTCTTGTTTCTAATGGCAATGACTTCTCTCTCATAGAGAAAGAAAGTGCATTGCTGTAATGCTGCAGGGTGTTCTCCACTACAGTTAGATCACAACCTTGCCTGTTTACAAAACCTGCTAACATGGCCAAAGCATTGGCAATGGAAGCATCGTTGTGGGTTTTCAATGTAAGGCTTGACTGGGATGTTAAGATATACAGCCATAATGTACTTGAGCGGTCCCAATGTTGGTCAGGATTATGGTGGCGGTAGGTAACCTAGTGCCATTCACAAACCTGGAAATGCGGTGGGCACTTACAACCTTCTGATTGCTAAGTTTTGATACCAGCCTGTCAACATCATAATCTATTAACTCTCCCGATCGGATAACACCTTTACTGGTGTTAAATGTCAGGTGCAAAGCAGAGGACATGTCTACAGAAGTTAAAGACTGTAGGGTCTTAATCCGCTGATGCTGCTCGTTTGATTTCGCCTCGACTATCAATGAGCCATCATTACGTGGCCACATTTGGGTAGGTTCGCCACATTTCTCAACAAAATCCTTGTAGACATTGAAGATGTCAGCCTTATTAAGAGGACTATCGTTCATTTCAAGACTAAAAATCAGTCATAATCCCACTCAAAGTTGACTTCTGACCCAAAAGGATCAAAGCATCTACTGTCAGGGTCCAAGGCACGATGACCAGAGAACTGCTGTGAGTTATGTTTGTTAAATTTACCCATATTAGTATATATTTTATTTGGGGCTGCCCCTGGAGCTGAGGGCATGCCCCAAATCGTCATCGTGAGTCCAAAGAGCGCCCATACAGCCCAGACAGGGTAACTCACCCACCCCGACTCATACTGTCATTTTAAAAACAGTGGAGCCAGATAAAGAAGATTCTTTGAACTGCGGTGTTAAGACCTCCCAGAAACAAAATGACGACCCGGGCAACCAAACCTCCTCTAAGGGATGGTCCTGCAGACGATGCATCCTAGTGGGCGCATCCGTCAACCCGTACAGAGGCAGAAGTAAGAAAAGAAGAGGCTAAACTGTGGCAGGACAGGGAGCTGAATCCTGTCAGCACGGTGGCCAGGAAGGCAAATCGCCGCGCCCCTTATGGGGAAGAGAATTGGTACGGAAGACGAGATAGGGATTAGTGGAAAAAGAAAAATAATGCCAAGCTGGGGCCGGACAGGGTGATGAGTCCCGTTAGCACGGCAGCCAGGACATTCAGCATGGTAGCTGCACCTCGTTGGGATGGGTCTAAAATTCATAAACTGTAAAAGAAGTGAGAGAGGGAATGTGAGGAAGGTGTGGTTGAGGGTGAAGCAGGTTGTTAAAAACTCACCCCCCCAAAAAAAAGAGCTCATGGGGGAGGGGACATTATCCCTTCCCCACTCAGCCATGATCTGGAATAATTGGGTGATTTTTTTTTTTTTTTAAGAGCTCATCTGGCGACTGCCTACATGGGCATTAGTCGCCGTATTAAAACTGGCCTAGTTCTAGGCTACTTTAAAATAAAATTAAACGAAGAAAAAAAAACAAAAAAAAAACACCCTAAATGGGGGAAGAGAAAAAAACAAAAACAAATGCATGAAACAAAACAAAACAAAAAACAAACTCTGCTTAAATAATAGGGAGAAGGCCAGCCTCCCCCAAAAAGTCAATAAGTCCACCAGTCGATGTGCACGCACTCATCCCGAGTACAAGGGTCAGGCGGTAGCGACCCCGCCCATCCCGGTACCGTGCGCCAAGATCACCCAGACTGGGACATTCGACAAGAATGTGCCGAACAGTCTGGGGAACGACGCAGTCGTTGCAATAGGGCGCAGGCGAGCGCTCCATCAAATAGCGATGCGTCACACGAGTGTGGCCGATTCGGAGACGACACGAAGCAACCTGAAGCCGCCGCGGCATTGGGGGATAGGTCCATGGGAACAGTCGCGGCGCAATGGCACGCAACTTTAAGTTCCCCTCGACCGTCTCCCATCTTCTTTGCCAAGCAGTACGAAGAGCTGCCCGTATTCCTGCCATGTAGTCAGTGTAAGGAAGAGCGAAACGCTGGTCCGGTCGCAGAGTCCTCGCGGACTCTTTGGCGCCCTCATCGGCGCGCTCATTCCCCGCAATTCCTACATGTCCAGGAACCCAGCAGAAGATAATCTCGACATCTGCCCGGCTCGCCAAAACCGTGGCGTCACGGATTTCGCGAACCAGGGGATGCGGAGATTCCAATGCCCCGAGAGCACTCAGGGCGCTTTGTGAGTCGCTATAGATCACAATCCGGTCTCCGAACCGGGCACGTCGCGTAATCTCCCGTACCGAGTGGTGTATTGCCACCAGCTCGGCCGTGAAGACAGACGCAGCGCCTGGTAGAGCCCCGCTGACTTCAAACAGAGGGGATACGGCGTGGAAGCCGACCCCCTCTTGGGACTTGGAGCCATCCGTATACACTGGCACGGTACCAGCGTGACACGATGTGTGCTCCAAAAAGGTCGAACGCAATACTCCCAGCGCAGTTTAAGCTTTGGGAGCAGAGGCGTGGCGAAAAATAGCCAAATGTGGTACCCTCCAGGGTGGCGTCCTGGGCAGAACCAGGGGCGCCACCGGCCCGAGAGCTATATCTACCTCTCGAAGAAGTTTCCTGGCCCTAAACCCAAAAGGCTTAGGGTATGACTGGCGTCTCTCGGCGGCATAGGCACCATCGAGATCAGCTGCGGATGCAGTGAGAGCTGTTGGCGAATGAGGGAGCCGCCGGGCTCGCGCGTACAGGCGGGTGATGCACTGCACGCGGCGCAGAGCGAGTGGCATCTCCCCAGCATCGACCAACAGGCTCTCAATGGGGGAAGTGCGGAAGGCACCGGTCGCAAGGCGAAGGCCGGTGTGGTGGATCGAATCCACCTTCCGCAATAAACGCTCGGCTGCGGATGCATAAAACTCGCATCCGTAGTCGAGCTTCGAGCGAACAAAGGATCGATAAAAAAGTAAGGCGAGGGTACAAGAGACCCTAAGGCTGCGAATTTTTAGCCTCCCAGGTGAGGCGTCGGTCGAATACAAGACCAAGGAAACGGTGCGACTCAACCACATCCAGGCGCACCCCATTAAGAAACAAATCTGGGTCGGGGTGAAGCCGTGGATGGCGGCAGAAGTGCACCACCTTAGTCTTGGCCAAAGAAAAGCGAAACCTGTGCGCTTCGGCATAGCGAGAGACGCGGTTCAATGCCTGTTGGAGTCAATGCTCCAGAGTTGGCATCTGGGCCGCGCCAAAAGAGATCGAAAGGTCGTCCACGTAGAGCGTAGCGAGAACATCTTCCGGCAGCACCGAGGTGATGCCGTTGATGCTCAGGGCAAAGAGTGTGACACTGAGGACACTTCCCTGCGGGACACCCTCTTCCTGCTCCTTTGGGCCGGAGAGGGCTCCCCCCACCCGTACGCGGAATCGTCGATCTCGCAAAAATTCAGATATAAACATTTGGAGGCGTCCACTCGCCCCCATCGTGTGGAGAGTCTCCATGATACCGTATCGCCATGCGGTATCATAGGCCTTCTCCAGATCAAAAAACACCGTGGCGTATTGCTGTCTACGAAGGAAAGCCTCGCAGACGGCATTTTCCAGTCGGAGCAGAGCATCCGACGTGGAGTGGAACTTACGGAAGCCGCACTGTGCAGAAGACAGATGGCCTCCACTGTCCAGGAAATAGGCTAATCTAACATTTACCAATTTCTCCTTCAACTTGCACACGCAAGAGGTTAGAGATATTGGAAGAAACCGGTCGGAGCAGAGTGATCTCTCCCCGGCTTGCGAAAGGCGAGCACAGTAGCGATTCGCCAGGAGTCTGGGAGGAGACCTTCCACCCAGATCCTGTTGAACAAATCTAACAGAAAGGCCATGCCTCGCTCACCCAGGTGTCGAAGCATGGCGTACGGGACATCGTCCGGACCATGGGCGGTGTCCGCGCACGAAGCGAGAGCGGAACGCAACTCACTCACAGTAAACTTGTCGTTGAAGGGTTCTCCGCCTCTGTAGGTAAAGTCCAGCCGGCGGCCTTCCGCGACATCACGACGTGCATTGAATGCTGGCGGAGCATCATCACGGCTAGAGAATGCGGAAAAAGCGGTCGCTAAGGATTGCGCCACGGACACGGGGTCCGAGATTGCGGTCCCATTCTCCTGGAGAACGGGAGGGGGGTACTGCGAGAACTTGCCCCGAATCCTTTTGACTCGCTTCCACACCTCAGCTAAAGAGGTCTTCCCGTTAAGTGAAGATACGTATGCCCGCCAAGAAGAGCGGCGGGCGTGCTTCGAAATATACCGGAACCTAGCCCTAGCCCGACGAAATTCAGCGACAGTGAAATCGTTCGGGCGGCGCTTATAGCGCATGTAGGCATAACGCTTCTGTTTGAGGGCCGTCTCACACTCGGCCGACCACCATGGGAGTGGTCGGCGTGCAAAACGGCCAGACGGCCTAGGAATAGTAGTCAGGCCCACGGCAATGAGGTTGCCGGAGAAGAACTCAACGGCCTCATCTACCGACCTAAACTCCTCGACTGAGATAGAGAATTCAGTCATTTCCTGAAATGCAGGCCACCGCGCCCGCGCCAAGCACCACCGATGTGGTCTCTCGGGCGGCAGTTGCCCTGAAAATGATATTTGAATGGGAAAGTGATCACTACCATGGAGGTCATCGACCACCCCCCAATCAAAATCAGGCTGTGCATCCGAAGAGCACAAAGATAGGTCAAGGCAAGAAAATGAAGCGGTTCTCGGACAGTGACGCGTAAACTCATCCACGTTTAGGACACCCATCTCAAGCTCTTCGATCAGATCGGCAAGGACTTGTCCCCTGGGATTTATGGTGTAATCTCCCCAGAGAGGATGCCTGTCGTTCAGAGCTCCAAGAAAGAGATAGGGCCTCGGCAACCGTGCCACGACGCGGCGGAAGTCCCCCGCGTCGAAGTCAGCTGACGGTGGAATGTACGCAGAAATGATAGTATACCTCCTATCCAGGTGCAGCTGCACAGCCACTGCCTGAAAGGAGGTATCTAAAGAGAAAGGAAGAACGGAGACATCATTCCGGGTGTAAACCGCGCATCCCCCAGCCCGGCCGTCCCGCGGTGGTGGGGTCGCAAGACCCTTATACCCCGGGAGGGCAGGCAGGGGGCACGCGCCTAGCATGGTCTCCTGCAAAAAAATAGCTAACGGGGAACGGGACGAGGCGAGCCTCCGCAGCTCCTCCCAGTTGGCCCGGAGTCCACGGCAATTCCATTGAAGGAATATGCCCTCCAGGCCTAGCTCGGAGGAGACGCGGGGGCATTCCTCGAATTGAAGACCCTCACGGGAATGGCCGTACGCTTCCCGGGGGCAGAACCCCGGGCGCTGTTGGCCGGACAAAGCGCTGGAGGCGCTGTCGCCTTCGAGGACTTATTGGGGGAGGTTGGGCTCGCCATGCGAGTCTTTTCCTCCCTCCGCCTCGAAACCTTAGGCGGGCGCTGCGGCTTCGGAGGCGGGGGGCCCTCTTTTCGAGGAACCACCGTCTCCGAGCCACTCGCTCCACCTCGGGGCGTGGGCGAAGGAGCCGAAGCTCCTTTGTTGCTGTCCTCCTTTCGGGGGACAGCTTTAGGAACCCCCGAAGATGGCCTAGCGACCATCTTCAGGGGTGTTGCCTCCTGTGAGTCTAACGACTCTGTGGAGGCACGTGGCCGTTTCGCCTTGCGGGAAACGGTCACGCTGGGGAAAGAGGGGGGAGCCCTGGTTTTAGCCGGGGCTGGGTATGAACCCTTTTTGCCGCCAGCTTTACCAGGGGAGCGCCCGGGTTGGGTAGAGCCCGCAGAAGGGCTCCGAATGGGCGCGGAAACAACCGTGCTCGTTGGCCTGGATGGGCCAGGAGCAGAGGGTGCCTTTCGAACTACTGAGGCATATGACGTCCCAGGCAGAGCTGGGCGCGCCAGGACCAAGTCCTTAGCCTCGCGGAATGAGAGTCTATCCTGGGCCTGAACGGCCAGGATTTCTTTCTCCAGGAGATATGCACCACATTGCTTCGAAGAAGCAGGGTGCGGCTCTCCACAATTGACACACTTGGCCACACACGATTTGGACTTATCGTGTGCGACCTTGGAGCAATTTACACAGACTTCGGGTGACCCCGACTTTGCACGTCTACATGAGCGATTCGTATGGCCGAAGCGGTGACAGTAATAGCACCGCCGCGGCAGTGGCACGAATGCCTTTACGCGGTAGCGGTACCAACCGGCACGCACCGACTCAAGGATCTTGTCACAGTCGAACGTGACGAAGAGTGTAGGGGTGGGTCTCGAAGCCCCTCCCTGTTTTCTCATCACATGTTCGACCTTGATCGCCCCATGGTCGGCCAGATCTAGGGTGATGTCCTCAATGGAGTAGTCAACGAGTTCCCTCGCATAAACTACTCCTTTCACAAAGTTCATGGTAGAGTGCGGCGTCACACTCACTGGGGTGCCATGAAGTGTCCGAAGAGCACTTATCTTGGCCGCCTCGGCGGGATTCGCCGCATTCGCGGGAAGGCTGCCGTCCGAGAAACGGGTCACCTTGGGCTCTCTACCAATTGCACTAGCTAATCCTCTCCTCTGATGGATCATGTTGCCCTTGGACAACATTGTGCCATCAGTGGAGTGAATAACGAGGAAGCGTTTGAAGCCAGCGGGCTCGAAAACGCCAGGTAACCTCTGAATGAGGGGGCCCCGATGTCATCGAGGCTCCGCCCTGTGCACTCTTGGTCTTAGTCTTGGTCAGGGGCTCCGCATGCGAGGGGGTAGAGGGGCCAGATTTGCCGATCTTGGCTTGGTCGCCTACCAAAGTGGCAGCAGACCCATCCGTCCCCGCAGCCCCCGCGGATGGAGAGGAGCCCCGAGTCTTTTTCGTCTTTTTAGTCCTTTTCTTTTTTGGAGAGGAGGGCGGGGAACGAACCCGCTTCTCACCTCCGCCGGCAGAAGCCCCTAGGCCAGATGGACCGGCCTCAGCCAGGTCCCTCTCCGAAATGAAGGTCCCGGTTGTCGTAGGGGCACCTGTCGGAGGAGATCCCTCCCCTCCTTTTACTGCCTCGGAGCCCTCAGCCATTTGAGGAGGACCTTGCATAGGGGCGGATTCGGGTTCGGTGCTTGGCGCCGAGCCCGAATTCCCCCCCATGGAAGGCCCTACCATCTGAAGCTGGGTTTCCTCAAGGACCATGTCTATCACAGGAGGGGCCTCCAGTTGGCCATCCCCTCCCAGAACATCGCAGGTCCCCTTGGCAGTGTCGCCAGTCTTGTGTGGGGAGGCACAGGCCTTGACCCCGGCAAGATTTAAAATTCTTGCCAGCACGTCTTTTGAGGGAAGCGACCGAAGGGGCCTGGCTTCCCTCTCCCCCCTAAGGGGGTTTGCCCTACCGAGCCGCTTCGATGGGGAGCGGCTGGCTAAGGGCTGCCTGCTGGCTTTCTTGGCAGTCCCCTTGGAAAGAAAAGAGGGGACTGCCGCTGGGAAAAGGGAGGTGCCCGAAAGCACCTCCCGAGAAGGGGGTGAGGGGGAGTCCCCTGCACCCGTAGGCGAAGGAGAGGAGTAAGCCTCCTCTCCGGTTAGAGAAATATGGAGGGTCCCCTGTGCAAGCACAGGGGGAGGGACCTCCATTTTTTTTGGGTGGAGCTGCCCGAGGGTGGCTCCGTCGATGAGCAAGGGGGAGTTAAAGGGGTTTGAGGTTTTATTGATTCATCCATGGGCATGGTGACCCTATTTTTGCCACGGGACGCAATAGCTCATCACCTCTTGCAGTTGCCCGCACTGCAAGAGGTGCTTACAGGCCTGGCAGAGCCAGGCGCCGCCATTTGGGACCACCCCTCCCGCCTGGTGGCCTGGCAGTCCATCGGCATGGCGGCTCCACCTTAGACACGGCGTAAAAAATATAGGTTGTGAAGAAGAGAGGAAAAGGGATGTGTGTAAGGTATGGGTGGGGATGAAGCAGGTTGTTAAAAACCAGCCACCCCAGACCGGAGCTCAGGGGTTAGGGAACATTGTCCCCCACCCCCTCAGCCCCGATGCGGGACGGTTGGCTGAGAGGAAGGTCAGCATCTACCCTGTGAAATTAGAGGCTGACCAGAGAAAGTTGTGGGAGAAGTTGTATGAAAAGCGACGAGGTAGGGGAGAAATCGGGCTATCTGAAGGAAGGAAGAGAGGCTAAGCTGGGGCTGGACGGAGTGCTGGATCCCGTCAGCACGGCGGCCAGGATGGCAAATCGCCGCGCCCCTTACGGGGGAATAATTGGGTGAGAGGAGAGAGGAAGCACGTCGGCGTCTACCTAGTGAAATAAGAGAGGTTGTAGGGAAAGTGAGGAAGTAGGGTAAGAAGACAGGTTTTCAGAAAGAAGTCTAAGCTGGGATGGACAGGGGGCTGAATCCCATCAGGTGAAGGGGGCGAAGCCATGGTTTAACCCGGGGCTGAGTGTGAACCGTTTGTGCCGCAGGTTGTACCAGGTGAGCGCCCGGGGTGGGTAGAACCCACAGAAGGGTTCCAAATAGGCCCAGACACGACCGTGTTTGGAGGGCTTAAAGTGTCAGGACCAGAGGCCATCTTTTAAACATTGAGTCCTAAGACGTTCCAGACAGCACATGGTGCAGCAGGACCATGTCTTTAACCTCACCAGGATTTCCTTCTCAAGGAGATACGCAACACAGTGCTTCAAAGAAGCAGGGTGGGCTCTCCACAATTGACACACTTGGCCACATACGATTTGGACTTATCGTGTGCGGCATTGGATCAACTTACACAGACTTCAGGTAACCCCGACTTTGCATGTCTACAAGAGCAATTCACATGGCTGAAGTGGTCACAGTAGTAGCACCTCGGCGGCAGTGACACAAATGCTTTCATGTGGTAGTGATACCAACCAGCATGCACAGACTCAGGGAGCTCGTTGCAGTCTAAAGTTAAGAAGAGTGTAGGGGTGGGTCTCGAGGCCCATCCCTGTTTTCTAATCACACGTTAGACCTTGACCGCCCCATGGTCAGCCAGCTCTAAGGTGATGTCATCTATAAATTAGTCCACAAGTTCCCTTGCATGAACCACTCTTTTCGCAAAATTCATGGTAGAGTTCGGCATCACACTCACCAGCCTGCTATCACATGTCAGAAGGTCACTAATCCTGTCGAATTCGCCAAAGGCTTCCATCTAAGAAACGGGTCACATTAAGCTCTCTACCAATCAGGTTAACTAGCGCTCTCCTCTGGCTAAGATGCTGCCATCAGTTGACCAAATGCCCAGAATTGAGGCTCCCCTCGGCCCACTTACCACTTTAGTCTTGATCTGGACCCATCCACCCGGGGAAGCATCAGGGTTGGATGTATCGATCTTGGCCTGGTTGATTGCCAAAAGAGCCAGACCCTTTCATCGAGGAGCTCCTGTTGAGGGAGGGAAACCGTTAGTCCTCATTTCTTTTCTTTTGGAAGAGGGTGTGGAATGAATCTCCTTTCTCCACCACCGGAAGGAACGGGCTTCAGCAAGATCCTTCTCTGAAATGGAGAATGGCTTGGTTGTCAAAGGGGGACCAGCCAAGGAAGGAGGTCCCTCCACTCCGAGCCATCTGAGGAGAAGCTTGCACAGTGATGGACTCAGTTTCAGTGCAGGGCACCAAGTCCTGGTTTGACCCCATAAAAGATCCTGCCATCTGGGGCTGGGTCACCTCCGGGACCATGTTCATATCAGGAAGGCCTCATGTGGCCATCCTCCCACAAGACAGCAGATTCCATTTGAGCTATCTTTTGTCTTGTCTCTGGCCAGTGAACCGGCATCCATCAGGAAGAGAGGGGGGCAGGTACGCTGGCCCCCTGTATACTGAGAATGCACAACTGCAGGACATTAGAGGTATAAACAACAGGCTCTGCTATCCCTTGCCCCCCCCCCTAAGGGGGTATCCCCTATCAAGTCTGTGCGGTTGTCATTTGTCACTGGTAGCAGAGCATGGTTGTGTTATTTAATTCCAAGGCTGTATGTGTTGCTAAAGTCAGTGAAATAAATAATTGGAAAAACAATGTTTACGAAGAGGTAGATGATGTTGGACAAAGTTATATTACAGTTCAGTGGGTTGTGACTGGGAAAGTAAAGAGTGGTAAGCCAGTGGTTAAGGCGCATTTAGTAGCGAGAGGTTTTGAGGAGAATACTACTGATCTTCGGAAAGATTCTCCTACTTGCTCAGAGGGGGCAATATGTTTAGTTTTGGCATTTGCTTCATCCAGACAATGGGAGTGCCATACCATTGATGTGAAGGCTGCATACCTACAAGGTAATGAGATTGTGCGAGTCATCTGCTTACGTCCTCCTCCAGAGTATGCTAACAGTAAGCTGTGGAAGTTTAAGAAACCTGTGTATGGTCTGTCTGATGCTGCTTGACATTGCTATCTGCATGTCAAAGAGGAATTACTTGCCCTGGGAGTCATTATGTCCAAGCTGGACTCTGCATTGTTCCACTGGTGTTGTCATGGAAGAGTGGATGGCATAATGTGTGTCTATGTTGATGACTTCCTTTGGGTGGGCACTGCAGAATTTGAGCAACATATGATTAGCAAATTGAGCGAAATCTTCCTGGTTGGTAGCTCAGCATCGAAAGGCGTTCAAATATTGTGGCCTGAATGTTGTTTCTGATAGTGACAGTGGTATTGCTGTAGACCAGTTTCAGTATGCATGTTCAATGAAACTCATCACAGTTAATCGGGCTGCAAGCTGTCAGACTCAGAAAAGTCTGAGTACTGCGCATTGATAGGACAGCTTAACTAGATTGCTATCCATAGCAGGCCTGACATTGCATTTGATGTATGCGAATTGAGCATGGCTTTTAACTCTGCCACTGTTGCTGACCTCTTGACTCAACAAGGTCATCTCACATGTTACCAATGATAACATCAGACTGCACTTTCCAACAATGCAGCAACTTGACAATTGTTATATTGAGTATTTCGCGGATGCTTCTTTTGCTAACCTGACTGGTGGTGGTTCTCAAGGAGACTTTGTAATCTTCTTGAGTGATGACTGTGGAACAAGATACCCCATCTATTGGCAGAGCAGAAAGATCCATTAGGTAGTTAAGTCGACCCTGTCTGCTGAAACTCTCGCCCTACTTGACTGCAGACTGCCATCTATCTTGCAAGTCTCTTGTCCAAGATATCTGGGTGTGACAAACTAAGAATAAAGTCTGTGGACAATAAGAGCCTTGTTGAAGCTCTGTATTTGTGTAAACATGTTGATGACAAGAGACTCAGAATCGATATAGCTGTGTTGCAAGATATGTTGGAAAGATGCAAGATCACTGAGGTGTCCTGGGTTGACAAGGATCAACAGTTCGCGGACTGCCTCACTAAGAGAGGTGCCCATACTGAGCAGCTATAGGCTGCAGTTAGTAGGAACTAGAACCTTAACTCAATTCCACTGTAAATAACACATAGTAGTATGTGACTCTCCACTGCACCTAAATGGTTACCGCTCTGTATAAAGTGTATGTCATTCAAACATATATGTATGTGAAATATAATATTAAAAAAATAAACTTCACAAAATAAGAAAAGAGGACGAGTGTGTTAACCTGTATTAATCACTATGTGCAATGGTGTATGTCTGTATGATTGTGCACATCACATGCATATGTGACATCATCAGCATTAGCCTGCAGGCTCACGCCAGCAAGCAGTCTACTTGAAGCAGTGAGTCTGTGCGGTTGTCATTTGTCAAAGGGAATAAAGAGGGTTTGTTTTGTTGTTTTGGTTTGTCATCTCCCATGGTGATACACAAGATTTCGCTACCCCTGCCTGTGACAGCCCACACTGACCCCAAAAAGGGAACACCAATACTCAGCGCCTTTGATTGGCCCCAGCTGCTATCACTGAGTGTGATGGTATGTCTTCTCCGCCGCCCCTTGAGAAAGTCCAGACCAAATCCTACATGTGGCATGGTAGGCAGCTCAGGATGATGGAGCCAGCTAGATTACCAGCTTCTGAGTGGTTAGGGTCACCACACCTAACATCTTTACCTTGGAGTGTTCAGTTGCATGATCCAAATGAGCACCAGGTTATGATCGAGGAGGTCTATGGGCAAGAGAAGGGGCACAATGAGGGAGAATTGGTACAGGAGACAGAGATTAGGGGTTAGCAAAGGAAAGGAGGCTAAGCTGAGGCCAGATGTAGCGCTGAGTCCCATCAGCATGATGGCCATGATATTATATTGCCATGCCTCTTATGGGTTACCACAGATAAAAGGATAGATAGACCAGAGTGACAAGATGGTGATCATCCACTCCCATGGCCAGCATTCTGAGATCTGCCCATGAGATGATGAAACCGAATCCCCACCACAAAGATCTCCAACCAACGCTTGGGAAACCTTTGAGCCAGCCTCCTTCTGTACTGATTGAGCCAACTTCGGAGGTTCCTGACTTTGAAGTGTGTAGTGATGTTACTAACTCTCTCTCTCTGTTATTAATGCAAAATGTTGCATGGAATTTCCTTAACCACCATAGAGTAATTCAATTATTATCTTTGGAGAGTAAATATGATCTCAGATTTCCAAACACCCTCATCATTAAACTAATGAATTTTAATAAATACTTACCGAAATGTACTCTTTGAATTTAGGAATGGTTCTTCTACTGAGGTTTCAATTGTATCATTGTCATCAGTATTAGTAGCATTAAAATTGTTCAAATCCGATAGAACATTTTCAAAAGCATCATAATGATCAGCCAAACTTTTTTTCTCTTTTTTGTATCCTAAACCTAGATGCAAAGGAAAAATAGGTTTAGCATTAATATGAATAACTCTCTCAACACTAAAAGACTACACCACACAATGGACATGTCTTCTATGCCAAAACATACAAAACAACAACATCCAACAAGCACAAGCACCCCACACCTGTCCAAACACAAATCAGCCAACACAACAACCCACCCCACAAGCTCCACCTCCTCACACACCACCTATCCCCCAACATACTACACAACCAACACCTGCTCCTAACATTCCTTTACCACCTCACACACAAGCACCACCCATTCCCAACATAACACACAACCAACACCTACTCATCCATCTACACCCACTCCTACTAACACACCTCAAACTAACCACCAAACAGACAAAGAAATATGCCACACAGAAACAACCGCCGCAACATTAATTATCCAACTTAACATAGATGGCATCCAAAACAAACACATGGAACTCGAACACTTCCTACTTAAATTTAAGATCCACATGGCCATAATACAAGAAACCAAACTACAGCACAAACACAAAACTCCAAACTTCTCAAGACAGACAACATGGTGAGGGTGGTGGCTTCATCACTTATATATACCACAGTATTTCCTACATAGAAAAACAACATATCAGAACACTTACACAAGCAGACAGAAACACAGAACTACAAGCATTTCAAATCAAAACTGGACACACTAAAAAATTACACTCATAAACACACATTCAACCAGAACACTCATCAGGTATACCAGCAAACTACAGGCATTGAATCCTCCCAAAATTTCTTCTGGGTGGAGATTTTAATGCCAAATACACAGACTGGTACGAGTATGCCCAACAGAACACCTCACAAAGAGGTACAGAAATCTGCACACAACTAGATCAGCTCTTCATTGTTAATAATGCAGACACTCATACACATACTCCACACCAACCAAATTTCAATTGCACTTCATCAGACATAACTTTCTGCTCACCAAACCTGGCTCCCTCCTTAACATGGAAAACTGTAACAGACTTGTCATCAGATCACCTCCCAATCATCATCACACTGCGCACCACAACAGACACATTCTCACAAACCCGCCATACTAGCACCAACTACAAGCAAGCTGCCTGGGAGAGTTTGGGGGAAACCACCAAAGATGGTTTTCAGGAGCTAAATCATACACACATAACATCAACACCGATATTGAAAAACAACTATACAGTTCAATGACATAATAAACAATGCAACAAAGCACACATCTCTAAAGACAACAGAAAACATTATAACCCCAACTTATCACCAGACATCAACAGACTTATAAGGGAATGCAACAATCTATGTGACACACCCACCTTGCACACACAAAACACAACAAACCATATACAAGAACTCAACACACAGATAAATACCAAACTAACAGAGAAACAAACAGAAAACTGGTTAGCTTTCAAAAAAACATTGACTATAAAACAACTACATCCAAACTACACAATACAATCAGAAACTTCGCTAACTCGAAGAGTGGCATTGTACAAACTCACGTATCCATCAGCCCTTCAGACAAAATCCCCTCACGCAAACAACAGGCCAACATTTTAATAACATATTACTCTAAAATTAGCCAGCTTACCAAGCACAAAGAAGAGAAACATATATACAGATACAAACAAGACTTCCCACTAGATTACACAGTAATACTTGCCAGAACAGAAGGCATTACACACATCATAAAACAACTTAAAAACTACTCAGTCGTGGGCATTGATAACATATCCAATATACATCTCAAATACCTCAGTCCCCATGACACACAAACACAGCAAACTACTCATACACACACTGTATAATACCAAGCATTTGGAAACTAGGTAAAGTGATCACACTACTCAAATCAAACAAAACACCCACAGAAGCAGCATCATACACTCATAACATTACTCTGCACACCATCTAAAGTCATAGAACACTTTCTATGCAAGATAAAACCACATATTCGACTGTCACCTACACAACATGGCTACAGACCAGACCACTCAACCACAACACTACTCACCAATCTCACACAAACAGTACAAGATGGCAGTGGCATACCTAGAATTTTAGGCCAGGTGGGGCAAAACCTAGAATTTTTATTTTGATTAGAGAAACAAAATTCTTCACTTCAATTACTCGATTTCATCTAGCATTGAGAGTTTTATGGTCCAGATTCATGCTATCAGCAGTTAAGTTCTCAAGTTTAAACGTGAAGAAAGGCACAGAACAGAATGAAACAAATATTTTTGTATTGTTACATGAACAAGAGATACAAAACACATGCTTGAACATAGTCTTTATTGTATTAATAATAATCAGCACAAATATCAAATTATAAAATTAGTGAATTAACCACCATTAGGCAGTTAACAAACATTTCATCAAATGACTGCCTCAGTACCTTTATGAATCATTTTAACGACAGCAGAACAAAAGTTCAAAGCAGGAGCCTTTGACTGCCCTTATAACAGAACACATCAATAACTTTGAATAACCTCAATGTCGTGTGTCATTATCGCCAAAGCATCGAAACTCTCTTGAGTCATTGTTGACCTCAGATAAGTTTTTAGTCTTCGAAGATGAGAGAAGGATCGCTCAAACTGGTGGTAGACGATGGTACAGTTCTAAACAGTTGAAGGAGTGTTGCCACGTTGGGCAGTAACATTCGAGTCGCTTCCTTGATGCACCTTTCAAGAGTCCAATCTTTTTGATCTTCTACTACACTTATTTCTGTCAACCACTCTTGAATTTGGGAGTTAGCCTTATCGGTTCCATCAGCGAGGTCTTGTTCATAGATCTTGAGGACAGGAAGTAGTTTCTTCAAAGTATCCTCCCAAGTAAATCAGGGTATGAGCTCTTGCAATTTTACTACCTGGCACATGCATTTGTCATTGAACAAGCTTGCCAGTTTGGCTATCATCGCATCCAGAAATGGGACTAGTAAGGTTCTTTCATAGTACAATTCAGGTGTCGACCCTTCTTGGGCCTGTTAACATTGAGGCAAAAGACATCCAGGGCAGCGGTGAGCTTGACAGCACCAGGTCTTTAGCCTCATAAAATGTACGACAATCCATAGCCTGAAAGACTAAGATTTCCTTCTCCGGGAGATACACACCACATTGGTGCGGCTCTCTACAATTGACACACTTGGCCATACACAATAGCCTTGGAATTGGGGTAAGCCCAACTTTTCACATCTACAGGAGCGATTTGCATGGTCAAAGCAATGGCAGTGGTACAAATGCCTTCATTCAGTAGTGATACCAACTGGGCCACATCAACTCAGGAAGCTTGTCACATTCTTACATGACAAAGAGTGTAGGGTGGATCTCAAAGACCCTCACTCTTTTCTCATCACCTGTTTGACTTTCACTGGTTCATTGTTGGCCAGCTCTAAGGTAATGTCCTAGAGTTCCCTTGTATAAACCACTCCTTTCACTAAGTTCATGGTAGAGTGTGGCATCTCTGATAATGGTGCTAATCATGGCCAACTTGGAGGGATCCAGCATAGATCCACCAGGAGGCTCCTGTCCAAGAAACCAGACATTTTCAGCTCTCTACCAATCAAACTAGCTAATCCTCTCCTCTGATGGATCATGTTCCCTTGGCCAACATATTGCCATCAGTCGAGCAAATAGCCAGAAAGCATTTGAAGCCACCAGGCTAGAAAATAAAGGACATTTTTTCAATCAGAGGCCCCACTGTAATCAAGTTTGGGACGACCCCCCCACCTGAGGGGACCTCAGGGCCAGATGTGCTGATTTTGGCCTTGTCACCTGCTGAAGAGGCAGTGGACACGTCCATCCCTGGAGCCCCTGCGCAACACTGAAAGGAGTCACTAGGATAGATGGACCAGCCTTAGCAAGATGCTTATCAGAAATGGTGAAGGTCTTGGCTGTCAAAGGGGCACCAGCCAGGGAAGTAGGTCCTTCCTCTCCTTACGAGTCCTTGGGAGCTTGCATAGGGGTGGACACACATTTGGTGTTCGATACCGAGCCTTATTCAATTCCATGAAAGATCATGCCATCTGAGGCTAGGTTATCTCTCTGGGACCATGTCCATCTCAGGGGGGTCTCCATGTGGCCATCCCCACCCAAGGGATCACAGATACCATTCAAGGTATCTTCAGTCAGAATAAAGTATCTGGCCAACCAACTGACCACTCACAATGTCAAAATACATGACTATAGGATTGCAGGGGCCATGGCAGGATACGCCTCACTTTCCCTTGCCGCCCTAAGGGGGTTGGCCCTATCGACTGGCTCCCACTGTGAGCATTCAATTTTGGGCTTCCTGCCTACTCTCTTGGCAGTTCCATGTGATAGAAAATAGGGAACTGCCATTGGTTTAAAGATGGAGTCATCTATGGGCGGCTCCACAGAAGGGGGTTAGGGGGAAACCCCCCACACCTGTAGCCCTAAGGGAGAAGTAAGCCTCCTCTCTAGGAAGAGGTTTGGAGGGGCCTGTAAGAAAGGACAAGAAGGGGGTGAGGGCACCTTTTGAGAGGTGGAGCTGCCAAAGAGTGGCTCCAAAGATGGCAAAGGGGAAGCTCCTTTGCTGCCTGCATATAATGAGAGGGGAGCCCCTCTACTGATCAAAGGGGTGTCTAAGTGTTAGTTCAACATCCCCTGACACCTAGGGAGGGTGAGCTGTGTTTTGAGGCGGATCCCAATGTGCTGTCACCATATAACACCCCTTTGATTTGGGAGGTTAGGATAAAAGTCTCCATAGGATCAGAAATTCCAGAATGTCATCATTTACACATTCAGTCTTAGTCCAGCATTGATGGGCTTGCCAACCCAGCCAGCCATTCAGGCAACATTGTCCTAGAACTTTAACCATAAAGGATGATGCTGGTATACCCACATCTTTCATGTGTACTGGAGGAAGGTGAGGAGAGCCAATGGCCCAGCACACCCTGTATCAAATACTTGTCAAAGGCAGCAGGCTTTCACCCTCAGTATACACTACCACCTGACTAAGGATGCATAAGAGGACGAAAGTGTGCCAGGCAGCCAGAACCTCTGTGGATAGGAGAGCAAGCTTGGTAAAGGGTAGGAAGGTATGCAATAAAGAGAAGTAGAGATAGGCAGGTCCATTAACGAGTAAGGTGCGTCATCACCAATATACCCTTGTACTGGGTGCTCTCACGGTGGCATGCCATCAACCAAGACACCATGGCTAATGGACCAAGCTCTGTCCAGGTGGGAACAGTCCTTGAGGGGATAGCCATAATAATATACAATAATGATAATACCAACTAATAGTAATACATAATAATAAATATTAATAATAATAAATAACGATAAATAATAACATAATTAATACTAAAAAATGATAAAATAATACTAAATAGTAATAATAAAAACAAATAATACAACTAAATAATAGGAAGAACCAGGCCTTGGCTTCACCACTCCCCGCTTGCGCTTCACTACTAAGATTAAAATTTAAATCTAAAAAAAGCAGCCATGGTTAAATTTTTCTAAATTTTCTGAACTTCACCAATTATAATAATTTTAAAAAGTAACTCAAACTAAATTTCCCCCCTTTCAAAATATTACGTTGCTAAAATATAGTTATAGAAGAAGATATATAAAAAAAATTTTAGGAACTTCACCATTTGTAATTCTTTGGATTTTAAAAAAATTCACAAAATTTCAATACTTATATATATTTCTGAACTTCACCATTTTGTTTTTCAATATTATAAAAGAAAGATTAGAAATAACTGATAAAAAAACATAAGTCATAACCAAACTAAGATGAAATTATTATTCAAATAATCAAAAAAATCCCCTTCTTAAATTATAGAGTTAGTGATGCTGATGATGATAATGCTAATAATAATAATAAAAAGGTAAAGTAGTGCTGTGTGTGGGTGAGGAAAAAGTGCACCAAAAACTTTCCCAAGCCCCATCAGAGTTTGGGTCAATCCAGTGAGGGGGCTTCCCTAATTTGTACTCAGGCTGGGAGGATGTGCAGCTCCTCCAGGTACCAAGTGTAACTGGCTATACAGGGTAGCTTCCTGCATGGAATATACCCAAAGAGTAGGTCTAACTTTTAAGGCACCAAAATGTGTGCTAGATAGTGAAAAATCGACAGTAGCAGCAAAATTATTACATTGCAGGGATATTAATTACCAAAAAGGTAATTTATTCAGGAGATAAAGTTCTTGACATGGTATCAAACCATGCTGTCAACTGGGTTGCAGCCAAACTAACTAGACAAATGCTTGATAACACTAAATTACACTAGCCTGTGGATGAAACCCCAATTCAGGTCAAATTTGCAGTAGTTTCTATATTCTGTAGAAAACATGATTCAGATCAAAATTGCCATCTAATCTTGTACCACTGAAGCAAAGTTTAAGTTGCTTTTTAAAATCTTTAAACTTACCTCTTTGATTAATAATTTTTTTGGATTCCAGTACTTCAACCACTCCTTGCTCATCTTTCCCCAGTCCTTTACCTTCTGACCATCCCATTTTCTCAAGCATTTGATATCCAAGTTTATTTTTATCTGAAATTTAGGAGTTAAGAAATTTGTATCATAAACAGTGGCAACTACCTCATTAACATTAATGGAGGCTACAACAAAATAAAAATAAGTAAAAATAAAAATAAGTAAAAATACAAAATAATACAAAAGAAAAACAAAAGAAAGAGGAAGCATATTTCAACATCAAGGGACTACACCCACAGCACAGGTTCATGCAACTAACACCAGTCAAATAAAATGGAGTTGGTTTTTAAGTATCCAACATGAATAAGGTGACTGCATATAAGGACATAAGTCACCCTACTTAATTAAAAGTTAAAACTAGTCTACATTAAAATAATAAGGCAAATAACCAAAAAACATGAGGCAAAAAGCAAGAAGGAAGCATCTCTCTCTAGCATCAGTGTGAGGCCTGCCTTCCTCCTACATAGGAACATGTGACCAACTCCAAAGAGAGTAAAATAAAAAAGGAAACAAGCCTCTCTTTTTTATCCATCTAATGCCTGTATTCAGGTGAATAAATCACTGCAATTAAAATTCTTGCCTAGTATTAGACTATTCAAAAATTCACAAAAAAAAGAAAACAAAACAAATAAGGAACACATTCCAGAGGCCAGTCTCCTCCAAAAAGTCAGAGTCCACAAATCTGTATACACAAACTCATTTTGAGTACAAGGGACAAGCACTAACGAAGCCACTCAACCTGATAGAGAGACAGGTAATGTCTGCAAAGATTACCCAGAATGGGATCATTCAACAAGAATGTACCAAACAGTCTAGGGGAGAATGCAGGCATCCTATAATCCCAACTAGAGAATGCGGAGAAAGAGGCTGCAAAGGAATCCGCCACAGATGTGGGATCCAAGATTGTGGTCCCATTTTCATAGAGAATGGGAGGGGGGTCCTGCAAGAGCTTACACTAAATCCTGTTGACCCGCTTCCAACCTCTGATAGAGGGGTCTTGTAGTTAAGTAAAGAAATGTATGCCTGCTAAGAAGAGCAGCGGGTGAGCTTCGAAACATGCCAGAACCTAGCCCTAGTTAAAAGAAATTCACTGACAGTGAAATCATTCAGGAGGCACTTATTTATAGCGCATGTAGGCATAACGTTTCTGTTTTAGGGCTATCTCACACTCGGCTGACCACCATGGAAGTGGTCAGCATGCAAAATGGCCAAACCTTCTAGGAATAGTAGTTAGGCCCACAGCGATGAGGTTGCCAGAGAAGAACTCAATGGACTCATCCATCTATCTAAACTCCTTGACTGAGAGAGGAAACAGTCATTTCCTGAAATGTGGACCACCAGGGTGGGCTCTCAGGTGGCAGCGGTGCAGAAAATGTAATTTGAATGGGAAAGTGATCACTACAATGGAAGTCATCGACCACCCCCTACCTAAAATGAGGCTGTGCATCCAGAGAGCACATAGATACAGTGGGCGCAAAGGAAATGTAAACATTAAGAATTTTTGGATAATTAAGCACAAAAGTATATTTCAAGTTTGTTTATTGGGTCCTTTTACTTACATTTCTTTACATTTAGTACTTTGTTATGTTCCCACGGGTCTTCAACACCTCCTGGATCCTCTTGGGCATGGATGTTGCAAGATTCTCGAAGTAGGAGCCGTCCATTGCCACCCACAGCTTAATGAGTGTCTCCTTCAGGGCGGGGATCAAGGTGGGCCGGGACTTAGCAACTTCATTTTTCATTTGGTTCCAGGCATTCTCTATGGGGTTTAAGTCGGGTGAGTTGCCTGGCCAGTCCAAAACTTTAATGTTCTGCTCATTAAGGAAGTCTTTGACAGCTCGTGCCTTGTGTGCAGGGGCGCCATCGTGCATAAAAAGTCGCAGCCATGGAGAGCGTAGAAATGGAGCAGATGTTCCTCCAAAACCTCAATGTAATTCTTTCCCTTCATGGTGACGTTCTTGGGGAGGAAATAAAGACCACCCCTGCCCTTCTCCCCACTGAAGCATCCCCAAACTATGATGCCATCGGGGTGCTTCACGGTCTTCACGGTGTAGCGGTGGTCATATCTGCTCACATCACTGGGCAGCCGCACCACTTTCGAGCCATCCCTGACGAGCCGAAAACTGCTCTCGTCATTCCACATGACTTTCTTCCACTGCTCTGGTGTCCAATCTTGATATTTCTTCGTGAAAGCTAGCCGTTTTTTCTTCATACCCTCTGTCAGCAGCGGTTTCTTGGCGGCAGGGCGGCAGGGCAAACCAAGGTCTTTTTGTAGCCGGTGCTGGATCGTACAAATAGCGACGTTGTGGATTTTTTTTTTTTTTTTTAGAGCCCATCTGGCAACTACCCACTTGGGCATAAGTTGCCGAAAAACACGACAGCCTAGAACTAGGCTACTTTAAAATAAAAATATGAAAACTTAACAATCGATATAAATTGGAAAAACTTAACAATCAGGAAGCAATCTCCGGCAGCGGGGGGAGGTCTCCCTCACCCCGGTGCAGGAGAGTGCAACCTACAAACAAAACAATAACAAAAAAAGAACCTTAAATAAAGGGGAGAAGCCCGGCCTCCCCCCAAAAGTCAACAAGTCCACAAGTACATGTGCACGAATCTGTCCCGAGTACAAGGGACAGGCGGTAGCGACCCCGCCCATCCCAGTACCGGGACAGGTATCGTGCGCGAAGATCACCCAGACTGGGACATTCAACAAGAATGTGCCTAACACTCTGGGGGACGACGCAGTCGTTGCAATAGGGCGCAGGCGAGCGCTACATCAAATAGCGATGCGTCACACGTGTGTCCGATTCGGAGACGACAGAAAGCAACCTGAAGCCGCCGCGGCATTGGAGGATGGGTCCATGGGAACAGTCGCGGCGCAATGGCACGCAACTTTAAGTTCCCTTCGACCTTCTCCCATCTTCTTTGCCAAGCAGTCCGAAGAGCTGCCCGTATTCCTGCCATATAGTCAGTGTGAGGAAGAGCGAAACGCTGGTCCGTTCGCAGAGTCCTCGCAGACTCTTTGGCGCCTTCATTCCCCACAATTCCTACATGTCCAGGAACCCAGCAGAAGATAATCTCGACATCTGCCCGGCTCGCCAAAACCGTGGCATCACGGATATCGCGAACCAGGGGATGCGGAGATTCCAATGCCCCGAGAGCACTCAGGGCGCTTTGTGAGTCGCTATAGATCACAATCCGGTCTCCGAACCGGGCACGTCGCGTAATCTCCCGTACCGAGTGGTGTATTGCCATCAGCTCGGCCGTGAAGACAGACGCAGCGCTTGGTAGAGCACCGCTGACTTCAAACAGAGGGGATACGGCGTGGAAGCCGACCCCCTCTTTGGACTTGGAGCCATCCGTATACACTGGCACGGTTCCAGCGTGACACGAATTGTGCTCCAAAAAGGTCGAACGCAATACTCCCGGCACCGTACAAGCTTTGGGAGCAGAGGCGAGGCGACAAATAGCCAAATGTGGTACCCTCCAGGGGGGTGGCGTCCTGGGCAGAACCAGGGGCGCCACAGGCCCGAGAGCTATATCTACCTCTCGAAGGAGTTTCCTGGCCCTAAACCAAAAGGGCTTAGGGTATGACTGGCGTCTCTCGGCGGCATAGGCACCATCCTGATCAGCTGCGGATGCAGTGAGAGCTGTTGGCGACTAAGGGAGACACCGGGCTCGCGTGTACAGGCGAGCGATGCACTGCACGCGGCGCAGAGCGAGTGGCATCTCCCCAGCATCGACCAACAGGCTCTCAATGGGGGAAGTGCGGAAGGCACCGGTCGCAAGACGAAGGCCGGTGTGGTGGATCGAATCCACCTTCCGCAATAAACGCTCGGCTGCGGATGCATAAAACTCGCATCCGTAGTCGAGCTTCGAGCGAACAAAGGATCGATAAAAAAGTAAGGCAGTAGCCCTATCAGCGCCCCAAGCGCTAAACGTCACTGAGCGGAGAATGTCCATTGCGCGGGTACAAGAGACCCTAAGGCTGCGAATATGAGCCTCCCAGGTGAGGCGTCGGTCGAATACAAGACCAAGGAAACGGTGCGACTCAACCACATCCAGGCGCACCCCATTAAGAAACAAATCTGGGTCGGGGTGAAGCCTGGATGGCGGCAGAAGTGCACCACCTTAGTCTTGGCCAAAGAAAACCGAAACCTGTGCGCTTCGGCATAGCGAGAGACGCGGTTCAATGCCTGTTGCAGTCGACGCTCCAAAGTTGGCATCTAGTCCACGTAGAGCGTAGCGAGAACATCTTCCGGCAGCACCGAGGTGATGCCGTTGATGCTTAGGGCAAAGAGTGTGACACTGAGGACACTTCCCTGCGGGACACCCTCTTCCTGCTCCTTTGGGCCGGAGAGGGCTCCCCCCCACCCGTACGCGGAATCGACGATCTCGCAAAAATTCAGATATAAACATTGGGGGGCGTCCCCTCGCCCCCATCGTGTGGAGAGTCTCCATGATACCGTATCGCCATGCGGTATCATAGGCCTCCTCCAGATCGAAAAACACCGTGGCGTACTGCTGTCTACGAAGGAAAGCCTCGCAGACGGCATTTTCCAGTCGGAGCAGAGCATCCGACGTGGAGTGGAACTTGCGGAAGCCGCACTGTGCGGAATGCAGATTGCCTCCGCTGTCCAGGAAAAAGGCTAGTCTAACATTTACCAATTTCTCCATCAACTTGCACACGCAAGAGGTTAGAGAGATTGGGCGGAAACCGGTCGGAGTAGAGTGATCTCTCCCCGGTTTGCGAAAGGCGAGCACAGTAGCGATTCGCCAGGAGTCTGGGAGAAGACCTTCCACCCAGATCCTGTTGAACAAATCTAACAGAAAGGCCATGCCTCGCTCACCCAGGTGTCGAAGCATGGCGTACGGGACATCGTCCGGACCATGGGCGGTGTCCGCGCACGAAGCGAGAGCGGAACGCAACTCACTCACAGTAAACTTGTCGTTGAAGGGTTCTCAGCCTCTGGAGGTAAAGTCCAGCCGGCGTCCTTCCGCGACATCACGACGTGCATTGAATGCTGGCGGAGCAGCAACCCGGCTAGAGAATGCGGAAAAAGCGGTCGCGAAGGATTCCGCCACGGACGCGGAGTCCGAGATTGCGGTCCCATTCTCCTGGAGAACGGGAGGGGGGTCCTGCGAGAACTTGCCCCGAATCCTTTTGACTCACTTCCACACCTCAACTAAAGGGGTCTTCCCGTTAAGTGAAGACACGTATGCCCGCCAGGAAGAGCGGCGGGCTTGCTTCGAAATATACAGGAACCTAGCCCTAGCCCGACGAAATTCACCGACAGTGAAATCGTTGGGGCAGCGCTTATAGCGCATGTAGGCATAACGCTTCTGTTTGAGGGCCGTCTCACACTTGGCTGACCACCATGGGAGTGGTCGGCGTGCAAAACGGCCAGACGTCCTAGGAATAGTAGTCAGGCCCACGGCGATGAGGTTGCCGGAGAAGAACTCAACGGCCTCATCTACCAACCTGAACTCCTCGACTGAGATAGAGAATTCAGTCATTTCCTGAAATGCAGGCCACCGCGCCCGCGCCAAGCACCACCGAGGTGGTCTCTCAGGCGGCAGTTGCCCTGAAAATGATATTTGAATGGGAAAGTGATCACTACCATGGAGGTCATCGACCACCCCCCAATCAAAATCAGGCTGTGCATCCGAAGAGCACAAAGATAGGACAAGGCAAGAAATGAAGTGGTTCTCGGACAGTGATGCGTAAACTCATCCACGTTTAGGACACCCATATCAAGCTCTTCGATCAGATCGGCAAGGACTTGTCCCCTGGGATTTATGGAGTAATCTCCCCAGAGAGGATGCCTGCCGTTCAGATCTCCAAGCAAGACATAGGGCCTCGGCAACCATGCCACGACGCGGCGGAAGTCCCCCGCGTCGAAGTCAGCTGACGGTGGAATGTAAGCAGAAATCAGAGTATACCTCCTATCCAGGTGCAGCTGCACAGCCACTGCCTGAAAGGAGGTATCTAAAGAGAAGGGAAGAACGGAGACATCATGCCGGGTGTAAACCGCGCATCCCCCAGCCCGGCCATCCCGCGGTGGTGGGGTCACAAGACCCTTATACCCCGGGAGGGCAGGCAGGGGGCACGCGCCTAGCATGGTCTCCTGCAAAAATATAGCTAACGGGGAACGGGACGAGACGAGCCTCCGCAGCTCCTCCCAGTTGGCCCGGAGTCCACGGTAATTCCATTGAAGCAATATGCCCTCCAGGCCTAGCTCGGAGGAGACGCGGGGGCCCTCTTCGAACTGAAGACCCACACGGGAATGGCCGTACGCTTCCCGGGGGCAGAACCCCGGGCGCTGTTGGCCGGACAAAGCGCTGAAGGCGCTGTCGCCTTCGAGGACTTATTGGGGGAGGTTGGGCTCGCCATGCGAGTCTTTTCCTCCCTCCGCCTCGAAACCTTAGGCGGGCGCTGCGGGCGCCCTCTTTTCGAGGAACCACCGTCTCCGAGCAACCCGCTCCACCTCGAGGCGTGGGCGAAGGAGCCGAAGCTCCTTTTTTGCTGTCCTCCTTTCGGGGGACAGCTTTAGGAACCCACGAAGATGGCCTAGCGACCATCTTCATGGGTGTTGCCTCCTGTGAGTCTAACGACTCGGTGGAGGCACGTGGCCGTTTAGACTTGCGGGAAACTGTCACGGTGGGGGAAGTGGGGAGCGCCCTGGTTTTAGCCGGGGCTGGGTATGAACCCTTTTTGCCGCCAGCTTTGCCAGGGGAGCGCCCGGGTTGGGTAGAGCCCGCAGAAGGGCTCCGAATGGGCGCGGAAACAACCGTGCTCGTTGGCCTGGATAGGCCAGGAGCAGAGGGTGCCTTTCTAACTACTGAGCCATATGACGTCCCAGGCAGAGCCGGGCGCGCCAGGACCAAGTCCTTTGCCTCGCGGAATGAGAGTCGATTCTGGGCCTGAACGGCCAGGATTTCTTTCTCAAGGAGATATGCACCACATTGCTTCGAAGAAGCAGGGTGCGGCTCTCCACAATTGACACACTTGGCCACACACGATTTGGACTTATCGTGTGCGACCTTGGAGCAATTTACACAGACTTCGGGTGACCCCGACTTTGCACGTCTACATGAGCGATTCGTATGGCCGAAGCGGTGACAGTAATAGCACCGCCGCGGCAGTGACACGAATGCCTTCACGCGGTAGCAGTACCAACCGGCACGCACCAACTCAGGGAGCTTGTCACAGTCGAACATGACGAAGAGTGTAGGGGTGGGTGTCGAGGCCCCTCCCTGTTTTCTCATCACACATTCGACCTTGACCGCCGCATGGTCGGCCAGCTCTAGGGTGATGTCCTCAATGGAGTAGTCAACGAGTTCCCTCGCATACACTACTCCTTTCACAAAGTTCATGGTGTAGAGTGCGGCGTCACACTCACCGGGGTGCCATCAAGTGTCCGAAGAGCACTTATCTTGGCCGCCTCGGCGGGATTCGCCGCATTCGCCAGAAGGCTCCCGTCCGAGAAACGGGTCACCTTCGGCTCTCTACCAATTGCACTAGCTAATCCTCTCCTCTGATGGATCATGTTGCCCTTGGACAACATGGTGCCATCAGTGGAGCGAATAACGAGGAAGCGTTTGAAACCAGCGGGCTCGAAAACGCCAGGTAACCTCTGAATCAGGGGCCCCGATGTCATCGAGGATTCGCCCTGTGCACTCTTGGTATTAGTCTTAGTCAGGGGCTCCGCAACCGGGGGGGCAGAGGGGGCGGATGTGCCGATCTTGGCTTGGTCGCTTGCCAGAGTGGCAGCAGACCCATCCGCCCCCACAGCCCCCGGGGATGGAGAGGAGACCCGAGTCTTTTTTGTCTTTTTCTTTTTTGGAGAGGAGGGTGGGGAATGAACCCGCTTTTCACCTCCGCCGGAAGAAGCCCCTAGGCCAGATGGACCGGCCTCAGCCAGGTCATTCTCTGAAATGGAGAAGGTCCTGGTAGTCGTGGGGGCACCGGTCGGAGAAGATCCCTCCCCTCCTTGTACTGCTTCGGAAACCACAGCCGTTTGAGGAGGACCTTGCATCAGGGCGGATTCAGGTTCGGTGCTTGGCGCCAAGCCAGGATTCCCCTCCCATGGAAGGTCCTACCGTCTGAGGCTGGGTTTCCTCAAGGACCATGTCTATCTCAGGGGGGGCCTCCAGTTGGCCATCCCCTCCCAAGACATTGCAGGTCCCGTTGGCAGTATCGTCACTAGTCTTTTTTGGGGAGGCATGGGCCTTGACCCCGGCAAGGTTCAGTATTCTTGCCAGCAGGTCTTTTGAGGTAAGCGACCGAAGGGCCCTGGCTTCCCTCTCCCCCCTAAGGGGGTTTGCCCTACCGAGCCGCTTCGATGTGGAGCGGCTGGCTAAGGGCTGCCTGCTGGCTTTCTTGGCAGTCCCCTTCGAAAGAACAGAGGGGACTGCCACTGGTAAAAGGGAGGCGCCCAAAAGCACCTCCAGAGAAGGGGTTGAGGGGGAGTCCCCTACACCCGTAAGCGAAGGAGAGGAGTAAGCCTCCTCTCCGGTTAGAGATATATGGAGGGTCCCTTGAGCAAGCACAGGGGGGGGGAGGGGACCTCCATTTTTTTGCTGGAGCTTCCCAAGGGCGGCTCCATCGATGTTATAGGGAAAGTTGGGGGTTGGGTTTTTTTTATACTCATCATTGAGCATGGTGACCCTCTTTTTGACACGGGATGCAATCGCGCATCACCTCTCGCAGTAGCCCGCACTGCGAGAGGTGCTTACAAGCCAGGCGCCGCCATTTAAGACCACCCCTCCCGCCTGGTGGCCTGGCAGTCCATCGGCATGGCGGCTCCACCTTGAACATGGCGTAAAAAATATATAGATTGTGAAGAGGAGAGAAAAAGGGATGTGAGGAAGGTATGGGTGGGGATAAAGCAGGTTGTTAAAAACCAACCACCCCAGACTGGAGCTCAGGGGTTAGGGAACATTGTCCCCTCCCCCTTCAGCCCCGATCCGGGACGGTTGACTTAAGAAGAAGGTCAGCATCTACCCTGTGAAATTAGAGGCTGACCATTGAAAGTTGTGAGAGAGGTTGTATGAAAAGGGAGGAAACAAGTGTTTTGAAGGAAGGAGAAGGGGCTAAGCTGGGGTCGGACGGGGTGCTGAGTCCCATCAGCATGGCGGCCAGGATCGTCGCCCCCTTACGAGCAAGTCAGGATGTTTCCCCTTCAATTCAGCCGCTGTTATTCAAGGGTCCTGCTTCACCTCATGTAGCAAAACCTTGTCAGTCTGAGCAGTTGTCTTCTTCTTGCCCCCAGAGCCAGGTTTGCGAGGCGGTGATGTGCCGGGAGGGAGTGTGGTGTCTGCTTTTATGAGCTTAAAGAGTGACACACGGCTAAAGTTCAGATCGGCAGCTACACGCTTTACTGGCACTTCCTGCTCCATTAGGGTTAGGACAAGGGTCTTCTCCCCATTGCGATGGTATGGTGGTGTCTGGTAGGGCGTCAAAGTCAGCAGAAAGGTGAAAAAGATGCGGTCTGTGGGGCAGCGTAACACAGATGTACACTGTCTGAGCTCTGCGAGCACACTTAAACTGAGCCTGGTGGGAAGTTGCGAGGGAGACCTGGCTGCAGGTATATACATCATACCAAGCTCCTCCCACTACCTATATGGCGGGAATGCGGTAAAAAAAGTTAACCATGAAATTTGCGTTAACATTTCCATTGCGTTTAAGAGGTTAACATTTCCTTTGCGCCCACTGTAGATTGAGGAAGGAAAATGAAATGGTTCTCGGGCAGTGATGCGTAAACTTATCCATATTTAGGACACCTATCTCCAGCTCTTCATTCAGGTGGGCAAGGACCTGACCTCTGGGATTGATCGAGTAGTCTCCCCAGAGGAGGTGGCTACTATGCAAATATCCAATCAGCAACCGTGCTATAGTGCAGCATAATTTACCCTCGAGTTTAAGTCGGCTGAAGGTGGAATGTACACACATTAACAGTATACCTTGTATGCAGCTGCACTGCTACTGCCTGAAAGGAGGCATTTTAAGCAGAGAAGAATGGAGACATCATGCCAGGTGTAAATGGCTCATCCTCCTGCCCAGCTGCCATCCTGTGGTAGTGGGGTTGTAAAACCCTTATACCCCAGAAGGGTGAGCAGGTGGCATGCACCCAGAATGGTCTGTAAAAAAATAGTTAACAAGGAATGGGAGGGGACAAGCCTCCGCAGTTCCTCCCAGTTAGTCCAGAGTCAGCGGCAATTCCATCGAAGGAATATACCCTCCAGGTTTAGTTAGATGATGATGCCAGGCCCTCCTCGAAGAGTAGACCTATGCAGGAATTGTCATACACTTCTATGAAGTAGAACTCTGTGCACTATTGGACAAACCAGGCGCTGTCACCTTCAAGGACATATTGGGGCAGGTTTGGCTCATTAATCAAATGTTTTCCTCCCTCCACCTTACAGGAAACAATGGCACTGGGGGAGGGAGTAACAGACCTGGTTTTTAGCAGGGGCTGGGTGTTATCCCTTTAAGTTGTTAATTCTACCAGGGAAGCACCCAGGGTGAGTAAAATCTGCAGAAAGGTTCTGAATGGGCATGGAAATGACTGTGCTTATAGGTCTGGCAGAGCCACAAACATATGGTGCCTTTTTAACATTGAGGCATAACACATCCCAGACAGTGGTAGCGTGACAGGACCAAGTCCTTAGCCTCGTAAAATGAGAGATGATCCATATCCTGACTGCAAGGATTTCCTTCTCCAGGAGATTCGCATCACATTGCATCAAAGAAGCAGGGTGTTGCTATCCTCAATTGACACACTTGGCCTTACACAATAGGGACTTATCGTGTGTGGCCTTGGAGCAATGAAGGAAGGATTGGGAGCTAAATATTGGAAATTTAAAAATTTGCAAATGAGGGTATTTACTACTGACAGGGGATAGCAATTATTCTTGGAAATAGGATCTTAGGAATTCTTTATGCATTAGAGAGAATGAAGATGACAGGTGGAAGCCACGACAGATGAGTGCCCTGATGGAGATCAGTTTGTATGATAAATCGCAAAAACTATAGAAATTTGTACCCATATTATTGAACGTAGTTTTTCTATATATGGATGTTGTTAAACTTTGATTTGATTTTTTAATTAAAATGTCTAAAAATGTGAGACAATTTTCTTTTTCAGTTTCCATAGTATATTTAAAATGTCTCCCTTTTTTTAGACATTTTAATTAAAAAATCAAATCAAGGTGGTATATGAGGTCAGTCAATTTTGCTATCTCGGAGATGTACTTGACAGTGAGGGAACTTCAGAGAGAGCCATTAGGGCTAGAGTCTCAGCAGCTTAGAGTAAGTGGCGATAGATATCAGGACTATTGGTAAATAAGAGCATACCACAATACAAAGAAGTCCTGTCTATGAGGCATGCACAAGATCAGTGCTGCTGCATGGCGGATGTGGGCTCTGACAGAGAACGCGAAGAACATCCTAAGAAGCTGTGATAGAAAGACGCTGCGGTATATGGCCGGAGTAACATAGAGAGATGGTTTGAGTAGTTCAGAGGTGGCAAGGTGTGGCTTGAGAGAGTTGGAGGCAGTGCTGCAGGGGAAAAGACTCAGATGGTTCTGACATGTGGAGAGAAGGGGCAAGGATGAAACAATTGGAAAGATAAGAAATCTGGAGGTGCCTGGCTGATGACCACCTGGTTGGCCTAAGAAAACTTGGAGAAAGAACATGGAAGAGGATTTGACAAAGCATTATCTGAGGAGAGAGATGGCTCTGGATAGAGGGAAATGGCAGTCCACCATTGCAGGTCTTGCCTCGTAGAAGCGAGACTGAAAAGACACTAAAAATGATAACTAACTAACTATTTGCAAATTTTTAAATTCCCAATATTTACCTCCCAATCCTTCCTTCAATGTTCCTAAAGCCTCAAAATATTCTATTCTTCCCAAAATGGGTCCACTTAATAGAGAATTCAGAAGAAAGTTTTCTAAATTATTTAAACACTATTTTTACAATACAAATTTGAAATTAATATTTGTTAACAAACTCAATATTGGCAGTTGGTTCAGTCAAAGGGATAAACCTCCTCTAGGGATGCACAGTCGTGTTGTTTATGAATTTACTTGTCCTCAGTGTCTTAAAGGAAGATACATAGGCAGCACGATTCACTCCCTGAGAGCAAGGTTCTCCTCACACATAGGCATCAGCACCCGTACTGGAAATCCACTTAATCGTAAGGAGCCATCCCCTATCAGAGCACATGCAATCAATTGCAATGCAGATATAACTATAGATAATTTTGCAATAATTGATCAAGATAATGAGCAAAGCTTAAGAATACTAGAATCCATTTATATTAAATCCTGTGCCCCTAGTCTTAATTATGACTCATCTGCTGCTCCCTTACTTATGACATAACTCTACTACCAATACAATCTTACGTGTTTTGATGGTTCTCCCTTGTATTCCTCTAGAATTTTTAATGTTCTAACTCATTATAAATCATGATTTCCTTAGGGTTTGTATTATAGGAAAAAAGGAAAAAAAAGTTTTTGTAGATATTTGTCAACACTTTCAATATTCTAATTTCTAGACAATTTTTTTAATATTAGAATTCATTGTAAATTATGTATTCTTTTCTACTTTGATATCATAGAACCCGAAGATGAGCGGACAGCTCAAAACGTTGTTTATACCCAATAAATGAAGATGAATTTCTCTATATCCTATGTACTCTCATTCCTGGTGAAATTAAAGATTCATGGAAGGAACAAAAGATGTGAAAGTGTTTTTGAATGAGTATGACAGTTATTGTAAGGAGAAATTTGGAGAGAATAATAAGTTTGGGGTGAAAGAGTTGGGGAGAGTTTCTGGATGGGCATATAAAAGTTTTACCAGACGATTATGAGTGCGGATGAGCCTAAGTGGGATGTTATGAAAGAGAGAATCATAGAGTAATGTAAGAGGATGAAGACGGAGTTTGAAATATAAAAAGACAAATGGGTTTGAGGAAGCGAGAATGAGAAAGAATGAGGATGTGAATTCATATGCACATCGCTTAGAGTCCTTGGCACAAATGAGTTTTGGAGATGATGGTATAAATGAGAATAAGGAGTTAATGAAGTTTTTGAATACGGTTACAAATGAAGTGTGTGAGTATGTGATGTATAAAAGAAAGGAAGATGAGATAGACAGGTGAGAGATTGCTATGAGAGGATGTACTAGAGATGTTAGAGGGCTGTGAATTTAAGGATTATGGAAGGAAGGAGGCCTCGATTCACGCTGTGCACAACTCAAATAGGAGTAAGTTGCGCCAGTTCTGGTCGTATTGGGATGCGCTGATAGAGAACCCGAGTGAGGTGATATCAAGATTTTTGGAGAATTATTATGGGTAGAATGAACAGCAGAGTGCGTATGTTGGCCGGGAACCAAGAGGGAATAAAAGTAGGAGTGAGAGTTGGAATGGTTGGCATAGGGTTCAGAATGGTCAGAGTAGTGGGCATGCGAATGATAAGAATAGCAGTAGATCTAGTGTGAATGAGCCTAGGTGTCTGAGGTGCAAGAAAGTTGGGCACATGAGGGCTGACTGTCACTGGGTGCTAGGAAGTTGCTTTGGCTGTGGACAAATGGGGCATATGATAAAAGATTGTAGTCGTGCGAGAGAAAGAGCGTGTTATGGATGTGGAAGAATGGGACACTTGGCACGAGATTGCAGGGAAGGTGGTCGATTGAATGTGAGTGGACCTGGAATGTCTAGTAATTGTGGGGACAGATAGGACATTATACTAGGATGTGTGTGAGCCTAAGAAATACCTGCCGTAAATGTGGTGTGATAGGTCATGCAACACAGGTGTAGGACTGGTGAAAGATGTGTGAATGAAAGAATAAATGGGAATGATGAGAGTAATGGATGCATGGGAAGAGAGTGGGACTAGGGTAGTCCCCGTGGGTGATATCACACATGCCACAACACCAGCCGGGCCTTTTGAACCATCAATGAACACAGGTTTCATGGGATGGTTTTCGTTTATATGTTGCAAGAACATATTTTTCAGTGTGAGAGGGTGGAAGTCTGATTTATTGTGAATGTGGAAGTTTTCGCACACTTCAGCAGTGCCTCTGATCCACGGTTGAACTTGTGGTTGGTAGCTGGGCATCTTGATAGCACTTTCATTATGCACTGCATGCTCACCCATCCTTAACCCAAATGGTCGTGCTATGTATGGAACTCTATCATAAATTGCATTTGAACGTTTCCATAGGATGCTCTGGTAGACTGGGGTATTAAGTATTTGTTGGATACAGAGGAAATATTTCAGGTTCTGAATAAGGCAGTGGTATTTTAATGGGAGAAGGCCGTTTTCGGCATATAGGCTCGGCACTGGGGAAGATTTGAAGGCCCCCAGGGCCAGCCTAACTCCCAGGCTGCGGATTGGTTCCAGGGCCTTGAGGTTTGTATTATTTGCCGAGCTGTATATCTGAGAACCATAATCCATCTTGCTTTGTACTAGTCCAGAGTAGAACATCCAGAGTGTTTGGTAGTCTACACCCCAGCTTGTATGAGAGAGGAGTTTCATTAAGTCCAACCTCTTTGTGCATGACTTTTCAGCTTGGTTATGTGATGTTTCTATGTTAGTTTTCTGTCAAATCTAATACCCGGAATTTTTATCTTGTTCAAACTTTATAGGAGTCTTGTTAAGGAAAAGCTTTGGGTGTCCCAGAGAGCATTCCTGAGGTTTGAGAAGTGCACAGCACAAATCTTTGTTGTTGATAGGTTAAGTCCTTTGCTTGCTGTATTTGAGATTATTATATTTATTGCTTGCTGGATCTTACGAGTCATGAATGGCAAGCATGGTGAGGAGCATGCTATGGCAAGATCATCAACATAGAGTGCTGTGAATATGTTGGGTTGTACCCCTTTCAATATGTTGTTGATTGCTATGGTAAAGCAAATGACACTTAGTACTCCTCTCTGGGGCATGCCCTCTATTTGTTCATAAGGGTGGGAGAGTGCATTGTCTACATTGACTTGGAATGTGCATTTTAGAAAGTAATTTTAGATAAATCTGGGGAGGTAACATCTAAGTCCCCAATCGTGGAGCTGTTGGAGAATGCCTCTCCTCCAGGTCATGTTGTACACTTTTTCTATGCCAAAGAAGACACTGATAACAAGGTGTCTTCTTGCCAAGTTTTCTCTGATGAAGGTCTCCATTTGAACTAGTTGGTCAGTAGTAGATTGGCCCTTTCTGAAACCTGACTGCACTGGGGCAATCAATTGAACTTTTTCCAGGAGCCAGACAAGTCTGGCATTTACCATCCGTTTTTGGTTTTGGTTTTTGCATGTCTTCCTTGGTGGCAGTTTTCAATATTTGTTTCAGTTTTATTCCTGGTGGTTTAATGGTAGTAGTTAATTTTGAGTACGGCAGTATTCTTTTTAAGGTTGATGGTTGGTTTGCTGCAGTGCTTGTTTTGATTGGGAACTTCGATTTCCTTGGTGGTGGTAGAGGAGGTGACAGTTCTGGCGGACTCTCTTGATGAGCCTCAGGGATGCTTTGGTTCTTTTCTGCATCCATTGCTAGGTGTTCAGAGGTCTTATGGGTGGTTCTCGCTCCTTGATTGGTTTTAGGAATGGTACCAATGCTAGGGGAGATTGCACTTGCCATAAGGTTGTCTAATTCCTTGCTGATGTCTATGGTGGCTTCTCCCTCCACCAGTTCGGATATCAGCTTCTCAGCAGTTTTTTTTTTGTGTGTGTGGACTTGGTGAGCTTGTGACTACTTCCATCATACATGTGTTTGGTGCCCCACTTTTATTATGCACTGGTGTGGGTGGTAAATATTCTGGGATCGGATGTATATCTATGAGCGGGACTGTGCACTCGACTTCAATGCTATCTTTTTCATCAGGCTTCCTCCTCTCTAAAACTGGGACTTGGTATATTCTCTCTCGGTCAGATTTTCTTGGGGTTCTCTGGGGCTTGCTAAGTGACTTTTTAGTGCAAGGTGCTTGAGATGAAGGAGAGGGCAGGAGGGGTCTCTTATTTTGCCTTGGCGATGATCTGGATGTCGAAGATTGGCTGGGCGGTATTCCAGGTGGGGTGCAATATTCTGCTCCTCTAGGTTGGCTGGTGGATGTATTCTTGGAACTATACCTGGGTGTTGGTGGCTGGTTATCGGTACTGATAGCTGTGACAGTTGATTGTGCAATCTCTTGGGTAGTTGGGGGTTGATGCACTGGTGAATTAGATGGAGGGTGGGGTCTAAACTGAGGCCTACTGGGTTTTAGGCTTTTCAATGCATCAGCAAAGCTGCGTCCCAGTGCAAAATACAATGATTTGGCCTGTTGTCAGGCTTCCTTAAAGCTTACTTTCTTTTTGTTTCAGATTGCCAGGACTTCTTTCTTGTATATGAAGATGGTGCATTCTTTACCGGATGCTCTGTGGTTCCCACTGCAGTTTGCACAGCAAGTTGGTAGATTGCCAGATGGGCCATGGTATTCTTTGCTGCAGTTAACACATATGCATATTTGGGTACATGTTTTGCTTGAGTGACCGAATCTTCGACAGTGGAAGCACCTTCTGAGGTATTCCACATAGGGTACGATGGGAATGTTGAGGTACCCTACTTTTATTCTTGATGGAGCATCTATCACTTTTTGTTGTTCTAGTTTTGAGATCAATCTTTGCATTTGTTGTCAATCAGTTCCCCGGACCTCAAGACACCTTTGCAGGTGTTGAAGGTCGGGTGAAGGTTAGGGGAAAGTTCGACATCTGCCAGTGTTTTTAGCGAGAGGATATCTTTTTGTTGTTCGGGAGATGCTGCTTCTACAACCAGGCAGCCATCATTGTGAGGCCACATTTGTTTTGGCTCACCACACCTTGTTACAAAGTCACCATAGACATCAAGCATCTACTTTGGAGAGAGGTAAGTTGGAGTTTGATTTAAGGACAAGAAAGCGCTCATAGTCCAGATCAGGGTCCACTTCAGGCCCCAAAGGGTCATACCTTTTCCATTCACAGAGACCAGGAGTCTTCAACTTCTAGGAAAAAGAGGTTTAATTATATCCCATATAAAAAAATTTAAAGGCATCTCGACCCTGGAGTCATGCGCCTCACCTACTCACCAGAGGGGACCGGGCGGGTCACTGCAGCCCGGATGGTTGGCTTGTGCCGAGGTCCAGCTGCTGATTTAAAAGCAGTGCCCCCCCCCCTCCTGACATTTACCAGGATAGCAGGGGGGGGCCCACCTGGAGCTCTGATGATCCAGGCACTCTACCATCCCCATTACAGGGGAGGCCCGCCCGGAGCTCCGATGATCCAGGCACTCTGTGGTGGAGCGAATATGAGTGTGTATGAAGGGCCATTCTCCCACCACTTTTCCCAATACCTTCTCCCTCCTTCTGTAAGAATGTGTGTGTGTGAATGGGAATGGGTTTGTTTTGTTTTTTTTTATTTTATGTTTTTTTCTTTCCAGGCGCCATATTCTGGAAAGGACTTAGTTTCATATATCATTATATTGGAAACAAAATATTACTTTGTATTAAGTAAATTTAACGAAATATTACTTTGCCCTAGGTAAATTTAGCGAACTAAATGTTGAATAGTTTATCGAAGGACCACTTCAGTAGACTTAATCGCCACCATTTGTAAGGAGTGGCGGAGGTGGTAGGGTTCCGATAACTGAGCAGAAAGAAGAAATTGTTAAGTCCCGCAAGGACAAAGAGAGAGAGGGGACTTTGATAGCTTCAAGACGTTACCAAATTATATTGCCTGTTCGGAGGCACTAGTTTTTGTTTGTAAAACGCTTGAGATGCCAATACCCACCTGGGTAACAAGTGAGCCCTTCCTTCTTTTTTCTTGGTCCTCTTGTTTGCTTTAGGCCTCCTGTTAGTGACTTCTTGTCTACTGTGTGATCATTAGTGAATATTACCCTGGCAAAGATATTTTGTTGTTAGACTAAGGCTATCCCTTTTACATATACATATAGTCTAATTTTGATTGGTATTCTGGTATTCGTCAGATAATATTGTGTGTATAGGAAAATAGCTATATATATATAAATTTGTTGTGTGCATATTTACCCCATATTTTTGTCAATATTATTGTATATTTTTGTTAGTAAAGGGCTATACATACAATCCGTTTCATTCTCCTTCGATTTCTCACATCCGGATCAGTGTAGGAAGCCAGTTGGATCGATTGGGATTAGAGTATATATTTTTGGCCCGCTACAACTCTACCATCCCCATTACATGGCCTAGCCGCAAGACCATGTACCCAGGGGGTGAGGTTCAGCGGGCCCGTACAGGAGTCAGTACATATTTTTTTTTTGGGGGGGGGGGCTGGAGTGATGCCCGAATTTGATCATCAAACCACCTCATGGGGTCCCCCTCACCCATCTTTGTACTCGGTGTGGAATCACCTAGTCCTTGTGAATCCAATCACAAAACCACAGGATGGTGGTGCAGAACACCTGTATAGGGGGCACCAGGTGGGCCAGAAGTGTACTGGAGTTTGGACACACAGCTGCCCGACAAGGTTTGGGTACGCTTGGTCTGGCTTCTCACCCAGGACCTGTCCAGTACGGTAAGACCCTTGTAGGAACTTAGTCTTACCATGGTGAGGCTCCTGGGGTCATCAGTGCTCGCAAGCCCCTCTGCCACACCAGATGAGGGGGTAACCTCCACAACAGCTGGCTCCTGGGAAGGAGCAAAGGTTGGATGTACATACCGCGAGTGTGTCACGCATTGGGGGCTAAGTCCATGGGAACAATCACAGCGCAATGGCACAAAACTTTAAGTTCCCCTTGACCGTCTCCCATCTTCTTTGCCAAGCTGCCCACAGGGCAGCTCATATTCATGCCATGTAGTCGGTGTGAGGAAGAGCGAAGCGCTGGTCTGGTCGCCCTGTCCTTGTGGATGATTTGGCGCCCTCATCAACGTTCTCATTCCCTGCACTCAGGGCGCTTGGTAGGTCGCTATAAATCACAATCTGCTCTTGGAGCCAGGAACATCGCATTATCTCCCGTACCAAGTGGTGTATTGCAACCAGCTCGGCCGGGAAGAAAGATGCAACGCCTGGAAGAGCCCCGCTGACTTCAAACAAAGAGGATACGGCATGGAAACTGACCCCCTCTTGGGACTTGGAGAAATCTGTAGGTATGTCACAGTGACATGCGTTGACTTTTGAAGATGAAGAAGCAATTCAAGTTTTAGAAAAATGATGTTAATTCAAGTAAATATGTTGTTCATTACAAATAACTATAAAATTATAAGCTACTCACTTTATTTAATATTATTCTTTTCAAATTTTATTTAACCCATTAGTCGCCTGAGGGCCTTCATACATCCTTGATTCAGTGCTACGTAATTGCCTGAGGGCGTTTGTGGCCTTTCAATTTTAGACTCGTATTTGCCCTGACTATTATGATAATTCATCATTTAGAGCGGGAGAGGGGGTCAAACTACAGTTAGTTAGAAATCATCTATTAAAATACATAAATGGCTTAGGTTTGTCCTTTGTTTGTAAATAAGAGATTTATGAATGAGAGTAATTTGACTTGGTTCTTAGGCCACACCACAGAGCGACTGCAAAAAGGGGCTGATTTATGGTTCACACTTATGTTTTTCATTTTTCAGCCAATTAAAATCAGTGTGTTAATCAAATTCTTTCATATAAAAATTGTTTTCCATAAATATAAGCAACATTTTCTATAAAATGGCAGTGCCTAAAGAACAGTAACTAAAATGTAATAATTCATTTCTTCAGTTAACAAGAAATAGCTTTGAACAACAAGCAAATATTTCCGATCATAATTCTAAATATGTAGAAGGCTATTAATAATTTTTAGGTTAGATCAATAGAATAATTATTTGCAATTAAAATGATATATTATTTGATTTACAATAATAGATTTAAATATTCTATTTTATTATTTTCTATAACACTGTACCAACAGTAATTTCCCCAGGACAATTTCGAGAATAAGATCAGCGCTTTAAAGGTATACATTTCTTCAATTGCAGTCAGGCTCATCAGGCTCTAACGCCAATTTGATTGAAAGTGAACGGTACTGTATGTCATATACAAGTATAGGTAAGCATAAATGAGAATAAAATTTATTCTGCTGTCATATTAATTGCTAGAGTGTTATTTCTTTTTTTCTTAAATGGGGAAAGCATTGCTTCCCTTGACTGCACACCACTAGTATATCACCAGTTACCCTGTCATCAAACCATGAGGTAAAGGGGACCTTGTTCTTTCAAAGATTTAAACCAATGAGGATTGGTTAGCCACCAGTATTTTTTTTTTTAAGGGGCTATCTGGCGACTGCCAACTTAGGCATAAGTCACAGTAAACAAACAGCCTAGTTCTAGGCTACTTTTTAAAAAATTTAAAAAGAAAACAATAAAAAGAAATAACAATAACAAAGCAATAACAATAAAACAATAACAAAAACAACTAAACCTAGTTAAATGAAAGGGGAGAAGCCCGGCTTCCATCCAAAAGTCAACAAGTCCCAGTACTGGGACAAGGTATTGTGCGTGAAGATCACCCAGACTGGGATGACGACGCAGTCGTCGCAATAGGGCGCAGGCGAGCGCTCCATCAAATAGCGATGCGTCACACGAGTGTGTCCAATTCGGAGAGGACAGAAAGCATCCTGAAGAAGCTGCGGCATTGGGGGATAGGTCCATGGGAACAGTCGCGGCGCAATGGCACGCAACTTTAAGCTCCCTTCGACCGTCTCCCATCTTCTTTGCCAAGCAGTCCGAATAGCTGCCCGTATTCCTGCCATGTAGTCGGTGAGAGGAAGAGCGAAACGCTGGTACGGTCGCAGAGTCCTCGCGGACTCTTTGGCGCCCTCATTCCCCGCAATTCCTACATGTCCAGGAACCCAGCAGAAGATAATCTCGACATCTCGCCCGGCTCGCCAAAACCGTGGCGTCACGGATATCGCGAACCAGGGGATGCGGAGATTACAATGCCCCGAGAGCACTCAGGGCGCTTTGTGAGTCGCTATAGATCACAATCCGGTCTCCGAACCGGGCACGTCGCGTAATCTCCCGTACCGAGTGGTGTATTGCCACCAGCTCGGCCGTGAAGACAGACGCAGCGCCTGGTAGAGCCCCACTGACTTCAAACAGAGGGGATACGAAGTGGAAGCCGACACCCTCTTGGGACTTGGAGCCATCCGTATACACTGGCACGGTTCCAGCGTGACACGAGTTGTGCTCCAAAAAGGTGGAGCCACCAGCTCGGCCGTGAAGACAGACGCAGCGCCTGGCAGAGCCACACTGACTTCAAACAGAGGGGATACGAAGTGGAAGCCGACACCCTCTTGGGACTTGGAGCCATCCGTATACACTGGCACGGTTCCAGCGTGACACGAGTTGTGCTCCAAAAAGGTCGAACGCAATACTCCCGGCACCGTACAAGCTTTGGGAGCAGAGGCGTGGCGACAAATAGCCAAATTTGGTACCCTCCAGGGTGGTGTCCTGGGCAAAACCAGGGGCGCCACCGGCCCGAGAGCTATATCTAGCTCTCGAAGGAGTTTCCTGGCCCTAAACCCAAAGGGCTTAGGGTATGACTGGCGTCTCTCGGCGGCATAGGCACCGTCGAGATCAGCTGCGGATGCAGTGAAAGCTGTTGGCGACTGAGGGAGGCGCCGTGCTCGCGCGTACAGGCGAGTGATGCACTGCACGCAGCGCAGAGCGAGTGGCATCTCCCCAGCATCGACCAACAGGCTCTCAATGGGGTAAGGGCGGAAGGCACCGGTCGCAAGGCTGAGGCCGGTGTGGTGGATCAAATCCACCTTCCGCAATAAACGCTCAGCTGCGGATGCATAAAACTCTCATCCGTAGTCGAGCTTCGAACGAACAAAGGATCGATAAATAAGTAGGGCAGTAGCCCTATCAGCGCCCCAAGCGCTTAACGTCACGGAACAGAGAATATCCATGGCGCGGGTACAAGGGACCCTAAGGCTGCAGATATGAGCCTCCCAGGTGAGGCGTCAGGCGAATACAAGACCAAGGAAACGGTGCGACTCAACCACACCCAGGCGCACCCCTTTAAGAAACAAATCTGGGTCGGGGTGGAGCCATCCACGTAGAGCGTAGCGAGAACATCTTCCGGCAGCACCGAGGTGATGCCGTTGATGTTCAGGGCAAAGAGTGTGACACTGAGGACACTTCCCTGCGGGACACCCATATCCTGCTCCTTTGGAATGGAGAGAGCTCCCCCCACCCGTACGCGGAATCGACAATCTCGCAAAAATTCAGATATAAAGACTGGGAGGCGTCCCCTCGCCCCCATCGTGTGGAGAGTCTCCATGATACCATATCGTCATGCGGTATCATAGGCCTTCTCCAGATCGAAAAACACCGTGGCGTAGTGCTGTCTACGAAGGAAAGCCTCGCAGACGGCATTTTCCAGTCAGAACAGAGCATCCGACGTGGAGTGGAACTTGCGGAAGCCGCACTGTGCAGAAGACAGATGGCCTAGTCTAACATTTACCAATTTCTCCATCAACTTGCACACGCAACAGTTTAGAGAGATTGGGCGGAAACTGGTGGGAGTAGAGTCATCTCTCCCCGGTTTGCGAAAGGCGAGCACAGTAGCGATTCGCCAGGAATCTGGGAGAAGACCCTCCACCCAGATCCTGTTGAACAAATCTAACAGAAAGGCCATGCTTTGCTCACCCAGGTGTCGAGGCATGGCGTATGGGACATCGTCCGGACCATGGGCGGTGTCCGCGCACGAAGCGAGAGCGGAGGGGACCCTCTTTTCGAGGAACCACCGTCTTCGGCCCACTCCCTCCACCACTAGGCGTGGGCGAACGAGCCGAAGCTCCTTTGTTGCTGTCCTCCTTTCGGGGGACAGCTTCAGGGGTGTTGCCTCCTGTGAGTCTAACGACTCGGTGGAGGCGCGTGGCCGTTTCGCCTTACGGGAAACGTTCACGCTGGGGGAAGAGGGGAGATCCCTGGTTTTAGCCGAGGCTGGGTATGAACACTTTTTGCCAGCAGCTTTACCATGGGAGCACCTGGGTTGGGTAGAACCCACAGAAGGGCTCTGAATGGGCGCGGAAACAACCGTGCTCGTTGGCCTGGATGGGCCAGGAGCAGAGGGTGCCTTTCTAACTATTGAGGCATATGACATCCCAGGCAGAGCCGGGCGCGCCAGGACCAAGTCCTTAGCCTCGCGGAATGAGAGTCGATCCTGGGCCTGAACGGTCAGGATTTCTTTCTCAAGGAGATATGCACCACATTGCTTTGAAGAAGCAGGGTGCGGCTCTCCGCAATTGACACACTTAGCCAGACACGATTTGGACATACTTCAGGTGACCCAGATTTTGCACATCTACATGAGCGATTCGTATGGCCGAAGCAGTGACAGTAATAGCACCGCTGCAGAAGTGGCACGAATGCCTTCACGCGGTAGCAGTACCAACCAGCACGCACCGACTCAGGGAGCTTGTCACAGTCGAACGTGACTAAGAGTGTAGGGGTGGGTCTCGAGGCCCCTCCCTGTTTTCTCATCACACGTTCGACCTTGACCGCCCCATGGTCGGCCAGCTCTAGGGTGATGTCCTCAATGGAGTAGTCAACGAGTTCCCTCGCATAAACTATTCTTCTCACAAAGTTCATGGTAGAGTGCGGCGTCACACTCACCGGGGTGCCATCAAGTGTCTGAAGAGCACTTATCTTGGCTGCCTCGGCGGGATTCGCTGCATTCACCAGAAGGCTCCCGTCCGAGAATGGTTACCTTCGGCTCTCTACTAATTGCACTAGCTAATCCTCTCCTCTGATGGATCATGTTGCCCTTGGACAACATGGTGCCATCAGTGGAGCGAATAACGAGGAAGCGCTTGAAGCCAGCGGGCTCAAAAATGCCCAGTAACCTCTGAATGAGGGGCCCCGATGTCATTGAGGCTCCGCCCTGTGCACTTTTGGTATTAGTCTTAGTCAGGGGCTCGCACACGGGGGAGGCAGAGGGGCCGGATGTGTCGATCTTGGCTTGGTCGCCTACCAAAGTGGCAGCAGACCCATCCGTCCCCTCAGCCGCCGCGGATGGAGAGGAGCCCCGAGTCTTCTTGGTCTTTTTAGTCTTCTCTGAAATGGAAAAGGTCCTGGTGGTCGTAGAAGCACCTGTCGGAGGAGATCCCACCCCTCCTTGTACTGCCTCAGAGACCCTTGCCATTTGAGGAGAACCTTGCATAGAGGCAGATTCGTGTTCGGTGTTTGGCGCCGTGCCCGGATTCCCCCCATGGAAGGCCCTACTGTCTGAGGCTGGGTTTCCTCAAGGACCATGTGTCTCACAGGAGGGGCCTCCAGTTGGCCATCCCCTCCCAAGACATCGCAGGTCTCGTTGGCTGTATTGTCACTAGTCTTGTGTGGGGAGGCACAGGCCTTGACCCATGGTAAGGTTCAATATTCTTGCCAGCAGGTCTTTTGAGGGAAGTGACTGAAGGGGCCTGGCTTCCCTCTCCCCCCTAAGGGGGTTTGCCCTAATGAGCTGCTTACACGAGGGGTGGTCAGCAATGGGCTGCCTGCTGGCTTTCTTGGCAGTCTCCTTGGAAAGAAAAGAGGGGACCACCGCTGGAAAAAGGGAGGTGCCCGAAAGCAACTCCAGAGAAGGGGGTGATGGGGAGTCCCCTGCACCCGTAGGTGGAGACGAGTAAGCCTCCTCTCCCGTTAGAGAAATATGGAGGGTCCCCTGCACAAGCACATGGAAAGGGACCGTTGATATTACAGGGTAAGTTGGGGGTTGGGTTTTTTTCTATATTCATCATTGGGCATGGTGACCCTATTTGCATCACGGGACGCTCTGGAAAGATAGTAGCTAGTTTTGATATATCACTATAATTAAAACAAAATAGTACTTTGTTTAAAATAATCTTTTATCAAAAGATTATATTTTGAGGATTGTTTGGATATACATTTAGAGGTAAGCTAGTCGATAAATTTACTCGGGTAATGCCCACTTATTAGTTTCCCTTCCATGTATAAGTAAATGGGTCATAAACGGAGGATATATCTCTTCTACAGAGAGTGGAAGCTTGGACAGACGGCAAGAAGGGTTCTCTAGACGAGTGCTCTGCCCAGCCCTGAGACGGAGGGCTTTCATACCTCACTAGACACCTGGACCACCATACCCGCAATGGTTGACAATCCTGCCTCCTCTTATGTTAGCCTACTACCACCCACCTCCAGCACACAAGTGATAGCACGCACTCCTTTTCGTTTAGTTGTTGCTTTGTTTTTTTTATGTTTTGTGTAGATATATAAGTAAATTTGTTGTATTCGCCTGTTAGAAAATTCTCTTTTGGTATCCTATTTGGATTGGGGAATTTGGCCTCATTTTGAAGTGTGCACACTTCCCTTGTAAATATAAATTGCTGTAAATATAACTGTATTCTTTTGTAAGTAAAGGAACTGTATATACAATCCGTTTCATTCTCCCTCGATTTCTCACGTCCGGACAGTGTAGGAAGCGGGTTGGATCGATTGGGATTAGAGATATATTTTCGGCCCGCTACAACGCAATCGCGCATCATCTCTCACAGTAGCCCGCACTGCAAGAGGTGCTTACAGGCCCGGCAGAGCCAGACACTGCCATTTGGGACCACCCCTCCCGCCTGGCAGTCCATCGGCATGGCGGGCCCACCTTGGACACGGCGTAAAAAAGATAGATTGTGAAGAGGAGAGGAAAAGGGATGTGAGGAAGGTATGGGTGGGGATGAAGCAGGTTGTTAAAAACCAACCACCCCAGACCGGAGCTCCGGGGTTAGGGAACATTGTCCCCTCCCCCCTCAGTTCGGGACGATTGGCTGAGAAGAAGGTCAGCATCTACCCTGTGAAATTAGAGGCTGACCAGAGAAAGTTGTAGGAGAGATTGTATGAAAAGCAAGGAAACAAGTGTTTTGGAGGAAGGAGAAGATGCTAAGCTGGGGTCGGACGGGGTGCTGAGTCCCGTCAGCACGGCGGCCAGGATGGCAAATTGCCGCGCCCCTTACAGGGTAACCACCAGTATCTAGTCTTCATCAGAGAACACAATATTTTATTGGAATGTCTCATCACTCATACATTGTTCTTTTACCCATTTGCAAAACTCAACTCTATCAGGAGCATTTTCACTTAAATTCTGGAGTTGCAGTTTGTATAGATACCTATGGATCCTGGGACACCCTGTATTATTCCACTAATAGAATTGTGTATTTTTGGAATGCATTGCTTTGTTATGTAAATAGCTCTAGATTAACATTTAAGAAAAGCTAGACAAATATATAGGGGAAAGAGTATATATAAATAACCTAATTATGCAGCTATTTATGTATTATAGACAAGTTCTTAGTAGCACTTGCATATGACTAGCTTACTGGTTGCTGATAGCTGATAATGCAATCCTATGGATGCAGATCATGTCATGATGGTGGCATTCTGGGATAATGAAGGGGACTTTGATAGGCCCTAGTAGCTTTTCATCCTTTATACAGTGGTAACTTGATTTATGAGTGAACTTACGAGTTTTCTGAGATACAAGCTGCTGCTCGTTGATTTTCTGCTTTGAGCTATGAGCCAAGATGAGGTACACATTACAAGTGAGCAAGCCAGCTTCACATACACTGCCACATTCGCTGAGCCTCATTCAGTTCACATGGTTACATTGCCATGCAAGCAGCTGTCATATCACTGTTGCTTTTTCCATCATGTTTTGTGCTTTTTGTGTAGTCATTTCATTGTAATGTACAATATTAACCATGGGTTCTAAGAAAGTGAGTGTCAAGGCCAGTAATGAGAAGAAAAGGATGATGTCTTTGGAATTAAAGCACAAAATCATCGATAAACAGCGAGGTGTGTGTGTGTTGTTGACTTGACGAGGCAGTACAAGCATAGTACATCTATGATATGCACAATTTTGAAACAGGAGTCAATTAAGGATATAACGCCAGTCAAAGGTGTTAAGATAATTTCAAAACTCCGGACCTCTGTCCATAATGGGATGGAAGAGGTTGCTGTTGGTGTGGTTGATGGAGAAGCAGCTCACAGGAGATACTGTGACTGAGAGCATCATCTGTGAGAAGGCACAAGTCCTTTATGGGGATTTGATGCAGCAGACAGCAGGAATATCAACAGATGAGGCATCAGAAGAATCATTCACAGCCAGTCGGGGATGGTTCAATAATTTCAAAAAGAGGACTGGTATTCACTCCATCATCATGCATGGTGAGGCAGCAAGCTCAGATGTGAAGGCAACTGAGGATTTTATTAAAACTTTTGCCAACCTGATAGAGGCCAAAGAAAACATCCCGCAGCAAGTCTTTAATTATGTTCTGGAAAAAGATGCCAAGGAGGACATATATAACGGTAGAGGAGAAGAGCATGCCAGGCCACAAACCCATGAAGGACAGGTTAACCCTTGCAGTGTGCGAATGTGAGAGGTGACTGCAAGATTAAGCTGCTACTCATATATTACTCAGAAAACCACAGAGCCTTTAAGTCTCATAAGATACTTAGAGAAAAATTTCGCAGGTTATGTGGAGGGCAAACCCAAAGGCATTGACAATGTGCCCGCGCACCCACCAAACCTCGAAGATGACATCCTTGAAGAATTCAAGTTTATTAAGGTCCTCTACCTTCCAGCCAACACCTGCAGCCCATGGACTAGCAGGTAATTTCAAAGTTCCGCCGCTGCTTTGAGGTTACAGAGAGTACAAACCTCACCCTTCAAAAGTTATGGAAGGAGCCCTACAATATCATGATCTGCCTCCGAATTATCGACATGGCCTGACAGGGTGTTACAAGGAGGACCTTAAACTATGCATGGAAGCAGCTGTGGCCTGAGGATGTGTCTGAAAGGGGCTTTGAAGAATTTGAACCTGAAGTAATAGTGGTGGGAGATTGTGTCTCTCGGAAAGTCCATGAGCCTGCGGGTGGATGAAAGAGACGTTAGCAACCTTATTGAGGAGCACAATGAAGAACTGGCAATGGAAGAGTTAAAGGAGCTACATCAGAGGCAGCAGCATAATACAGAGGTTTTGCAGGAAATTAATGCCAAGGAGGTTATCCTGACAAGTGAGATTAAGGAAATGTTGGGAGAAACTTTCAAACTTTATCAAAAAGAAACACCCTGAAAAAGTTGCAACAGGTGGTGCATTCACGCTATGTAATGATGTAGCGGGCCAAAAATCTAGAATAACCCCCAATCGATCCAACCCGCTTCCTACACTAATCCGGACGTGAGAAATCGAAGGAGAATGAAACGGATTGTATATACAGTCCCTTTACTTCCAAAAAAATGTACAAAATATCACAATAATATAATTATAATTTATATTTACAAGGAAAGTGTGCACACTTCAAAATGAGGCCAAATTCCCCAATCCAAACAAGATACCGAAAGAATTTTATAACGGGCGAATAGAACAAATTTACTTAAATATATCCACACAATGAAATGAAAAACAACAACAACCGAACGAAAAGGGGCACGCGCTATCACTTGTGTGCTGGAGGTGGGTGGTAGTAGGCTAATACAAAAGGAGGCAGGCTCATCAGCCAATGCAGGTGGGCAGTTCAGGTGTCTAACGAGGTATGAAAGCCCTCCGTCTCAGGGCTGGGCGGAGCACTTGTAGAAGAACCCCTCTCGCAGTCCGTCCAAGCTTCCACTCTCTCTAAATGTATATCCAAACAATTTTCAGCATTAATAATTCTTTAAATATTTATCTTTAAAACTATTCTGTTTCAAAATATAATAATCTTTCATTAAATTTACTTAGTACAAAGTAATATCTTGTTTGCTATATAAAGATATATGACACTAAGTCCTTTCCAGAATATGGCGCCTGGAAAGAAAAAAAACATAGTAATATATTTTATACATAAAATAAAAAAAAAAACCCATTCCCACACACATTCTTACAGAGGGAGGGAGAGGGTATTTGGGAAAAGGGGTGGGAGAATGGCCCTTTTTACACACACTAACATTCGCTCCACCACACCCCTCCTTCCTTAAGCCATTCGACCACAGTCACTCACAATACACTCTCAATCCTTACTCACAGTACCTTTTATACTCAATCGCACCCTTCTGCACCCATTCACACTCGGCTACTGGTCCCTGGTTACGCGTAGCAATCAGTCGGGGTTGTTCATCAGTCTTCCTGTCAGTCTCATCATCACTATTAATCATCTCGTCAATCATACTCTTAGCCCTCATTACCAGTTCTCCCATCTCACGACAGATTTCTTTCATACTCTTCCGTTCAGAACCTTCACTCTTCATACCCCCATTCATCAGCTCCTCACTCACAGCTCTCATCTAAATCAAGGTACACTCTTGCGAAACAGACAGGTGACTCATATAGCCTGTATTCTCAACAGGCATACCAGAAATCCCTTTGACTGGTTCCCACCAGAAACCTGAAAAATCAGCCACTTCATTATTCACTACATCAAACTCACCCCTATGTACCATTTGTAAAACCCAAAAAAATCAGCCACACTAGGTTAATTCTGCCCAAACACACTATCATTCATCACCACCCTTCACATGCCTCACAAAATATACAACATCCATACAAACAACAAAATCCTTAGCATACCTTTTAAAATCACTTAAACGCTGGCCATTCATTCAAATCAATACGCGTCATTACACACCTCTTCAACTCACTAACAAAAGGACATATCTCTTGCATCTCTAGAATATCCTCATCACTTAAAATCTCATTCTCATCATCCATGACCAACTCAATCATGCCACAAAACTTGACAACATTCTTTGCACACTCATTCAACCTCATCACCTCACATTCACCTTTCATAAGACAATCCTTATCAGCATCCAAAGACAAATCATTCAATCTCATAAAGTCTACACCAAGCAAGAAACAACACGGCACTTGCTCATCTTTCAGAATCACAAAGTCATGTTTCACATTCACACCATTACCCAAACTCTCTTTCAGACTAACCTGTTCCCATGCCACTATCATGCCATTCCCTAATCCACTTATCCGTAACTTCACAGGTTTATGCTCGCAACATCTAAACTCATCATACTTACTCAGAATACTCTCATTCACTAAAGACACTTGCGCTCCAGTATCAATCAAACCACAGAAGAACCTTTCACCAACTTTCACTCTCGCTTCCATCATATCAGGTCCACCATGTTCGCAAAACACAGAAAGAACAAGCACACCAACATCAGCACTGACATCCGCACCATCATCAACTCCCCCATCATCACTCACCACACACTCATCTTCATCCAGACAATCATTCTTCTCTCTCATATATGAACACTTTTCAATCACCCAATTGTAGTGCACACCACTCAAACACTGCAGATGTACCACATTAGGATTCAAACCCTTCATCTTCTCATCTTTGTACACAATCGGCCTCTCACCACCAAAGTGCACATAAACAATCACTCCATACAAACGACTCACTACAATCAACACTTCCTGAAACGGCAGGACCCCTTGCATACACATCGCTCTCAATTCTTTTATGAAGTTCCGCACCCTTGCCATACCAATGCTTTAAGGCTTCCTACATACTTCACTCATTACCTCCTTCCTTAAGTCATCCACACTATTGGGCACTCTCACATCTACTCCATCACTCTTCAAATCTTGCAAACCATTCCATACACTCTCAAACAAGGAATCACCACCACCCTTACTCTCCTTTCTATTCATAATTCCTTTCGACAAATACTCAGGATCACTCACTCCACACACATCTCCATCATTCGTACCAGGATACCTTGACATCAAATCAGCCACTCCATTCCTTTCACCAGGCACATAATCACAGTCAAAGTCACTCAAATCTTCCAAAGTCCTTGCAATCCTACTATCAGCCCACTTCATACGCTGCAGATACACAAGAGGTTGATGATCTGTTTTGATCACAAAACTCACACCATACAAAAACGGACGCAACACTTTCAAACAATACCTTATTGTAGCCAACTCTCGCTTAACAGTCGAATACTTTCATTCTGGAACATTCATAGCCTTGGATACATACCCAATTATTCGCCTGACATTCTCTCCATTCAAACGCTGCTCTTGCATCAGAAAACCTCCCATACAATACCCACTTACATCTGTATACAATTCAAGCATTTTAGCATTCACACTATAATCTGGGTAAGCCAATTCAACATCTTCAGCCGCTGCCTCTTTCAGTCTCTCATACGCCTCATTCATCTTATCATTCTACCTGACAACCGTACTACCTTTCTTGCCCATCCACTCAGTCAGAGGCTTACTCACACCAGAACAATCACATATAAACTTTCGCTGAAACTCAATCAAACCCCAAAACGACTTCAGTTGCTTCGTAGTCACCGGTTTAGGAAACATTCGCACCTTCTCAACATACTTCGGCGACTTTCGTAACCCACTCACTCACCATATGCCCAAGGAATTCCACTTCTTTCGCAAACCCAAACCATTCACACTTCGCCACTTTCACCTTCACACCAACACTCTCCAACGTTCTCAACACATCATTCACCAATCTCATATGCTCTTCAAAAGTCTCAGTCATAATCAAAATATCATCTATAAACGCAATCACATTCTTACTCAACACAACATTCATTGCCCGCTGGAAGGCTCCAGGAGCATTAGCCAACCCAAAGCTGAGGTTCCGGAACTGGTAATGCCTCTTTGTGGAAGAGAAGGCAGTTACTGGCCGGCTCTCCTCAGCAATGGGCATCTGGTAATACCCCCGTACCAGATCCAGCTTCATAAACCACTCCATCCCATGCATACTATACACACACTCAGATACCACACACATCGGAAACCTTTCTTTCACAGTCCTTTCATTCACCTTTAAAATAATCCACACACAGACGACATCTTCCATCCGGCTTACATACAGGTACAATTGGACTATTCCATGCACTCTCGCTCTCTTCAATCACCCCCAATTGCTCTAATTCTACACACTGCTCCTCAATCTCATCAGCAACCGGACATGGGAAATGCCTCGGCTGCTGATAGATTGGGGAGTCCTCCTTCATGACAATCTTGAATTCCGGAAGTTTTGCAACCCCGAAATCCAGATCACCCTTACTGAGGGCTCCCTTTCGTTCAAATATCATTTGATACACATCCTCCCTTTCATACTCGAGTTAAACATCCATCCAATTCCACCATGCTCTTCACTTCATTATACGTCCATTCACACATCTTTTCACCTGCACCATTCACCCTGACAACCGTACTATCATCCATACCTACCTCATTGACAATGGAGAGGTGACCCAGTACATCTCCGACTTGGATTCCCCTCACCTGCCCTTTCACACTGGGGTCCGACTGCACACATACAAAAGGATCATTCATTCTCATCAAGCCATCAAACACACAAACAACACGCCTTACCTTATAACACGCATCCTTTCCATCCAATATCACAGTGTTCTCACCCACATTCAAACTAACATCCTTACTCCAACTCACTCTAACAGACACCCTTTCACCCTTCACAAGCCCTACATTCTCCATAGCAGTCACCTCAATACCAGTAAACACACTCCTCAAAACGCTACCATCTTTTCCTACATACAACTTATACACCCCATTTTTACCAATCTTTCTTTCAATCTGATCACTCGCAGGATGCACAACCATACGATTCATTTTCATAAAATCATAGCCCAAAATCACACCAAAATATAATCTTTCGTTAAATTTACTTAGCACAAAGTAATATCTTGTTTGCTATATAAAGATATATGACACTAAGTCCTTTCCAGAATATGGTGCCTGGAAAGAAAAAAAACATAGTAATATATTTTATACATAAAATAAAAAAAAAAAACCATTCCCACACACATTCTTACAGAGGGTATTTGAGAAAAGGGGTGGGAGAATGGCCCTTTTTACACACACTCACATTCGCTCCACCACAATGACACTTACCTCACTCATTTTCAAAACATTATGAAAGGGAGGAAGACAGAAACCTTATTGGACCGGTTTTTATTGAAACACCCTGCAAGTGAAAGCAAGGAAAGTGTGGCAAAAAAGGCAAAAGTTAATGAAGAAGAAGAACAAGAAGATTAAGAAGTGAAAAAAACTTTTAATTAATAGAGATAAAGTGTGTAGCACGTATGTTAAATTTAGCAAGAAAGTGTAACATGTAAGTTAAGCGATAGAACACAAAATGAAAGACTACCCCCAACCTCCTCCGTCAGATTTCCATCTGATCTTCAAGGTAATATACACTTAATAAAACCAGATTATTTTCTTACATTCTTTTATTATTTTCTTATGCATTATTTTTTATTTATAAAGTACATTTTTCTTATCTAAAAACTTGTATTAAAAAAAATTGGGTTTTTTTTTTAAGGGGGGGCTGGAACTGATTAATGGCCTTTCCATTAATTTCAATGGGGGAAACTGCTTTGATATCGGGCAAATTGAGCTACAAGCTCAGTCACAGAACAAATTAAACTCGTAAGTCAAGGTATCACTGTATTATGTTATGTTAGCTTATGCTCAGTGATCTGCTTTATATTTCTTTCAGATATTTGTTTATATTATGGGCCCATTTGTTTTGTGGCTGGTTGATTTGGATGACCTTTAATAAGTCCCAGTGATTTTTATCATTTTTAAAATAAAATTGTTTCATAAATACAAAAACCAAGCCTAATCTCCAACTGGGATAAACTAAGATCAAATACCTATTCTAACTTTTACTTCAGATGACCCTATTCTGAATTATTAAAGAAACCTTAAAATTTGAGATAACAGAACGATCACTTTACCATTGGCCCAAATAGATCCTCTTGGATTGGAGAGGGTTTGCATTTTACTTCTTCTCATTATTACTGTATATATCTCAAAACAGATATAGTTTATAGGATGAATGGTTGGGCTGCAAAGTCCCAAAATTCTGTGGAAAAAGAAGAGCAGCTATAATTTTAACTCTGGCTGCTCCAATTGCCTGCACTCTAAATCACTGGAGAGGCCTTTTCTCTCTATATATTCCCTCTTCTTCTATACATTCAGCAAAAATCTGTTGATCTAACTGGCCTTGAGTAGATCTAAGGGTCTTTACTGGTCTTAGTTCTCTAGTTCATTCTACCCTCATCAACATTTTCTCTGCATTCAAACCGTACCTTTTTTGCCTCAAATTCTAAGCTGCGACCAACAAGGCTGTATCACACAAAGTTTGTAAGGAATGTATGAGGCACTCAGCGCAAGGTAATTGTGCCAGAATTAGATTTAAAGGGGAAAACAAATTAAAATCCAAAGAGGTGAGGTGATTATGCAGGAGTGGCTGAAGCTATGAATGGGTCAATGGATGGATGAATGGTGAGGCAATTTGTAAAAATGACTGAAGTAGGTAAAACTCATTTTAAAACTTGTGGAGTAGTTTCATTTCCTCTATGTAGTGGATGGTTCTGCTACCAGCGGTGATAATCTCCAGTTAAAGCCAGCAGTAGGCTGGATAGAGTTCCCTCACTACTGCTAGATACCATTGTTTAAAGTTCTCCATAAGTAAAAAAAATTAATTCTCCATAAGTAGAGCATTGAGGCTTCCAAGCTGATGAGCTTAGAAAGATGTGGCACATCTTTTTCCCTCTGGCTGCCCATACCTCTCGATTGACTGCTCATATTGTGTGGATATCATTTTGCTAGGTATTGGTACATTGACAAGCCTAACTGACCAAAGGGCAGCAGTCTTTGCTACTGTATTGGCCTTCTCATTCCCATTGCCAAAAGTCAACAAAGGATTTTCCTGTCATGACAAGCCCCTCTGTGGATAACTTCTAATTCCTAGAAGAATTGGATGCCCATCATCCAGTCTAGTGTTTGAAGGCGGCTCCGGGAGTCCACGAAGGTAACAAATTTATCTTTGTGTCAGACATTGCATACCTAGTACACTGTTTCAGAGCATAACACTGTGGTGAGGACAGATGACACATTTGGTCGGCTTTATGCATGCAAATAATTGCCTCAGATCACCGTGGTATATACAGGGTGTTGCAGCGAAATCCGACACTTGACAAAAAGAAAATGAAATAGGCAATAAAAACAAAAGTTGTATATGCAGAGACCCGACAGTTTATTTAGCAATAGTTAGAATTACATACATTATTTTTCAATGTAAGCACCGCTACTGGAGACAACCATCTTAAGGCGGGCGCGAAATGAGTCATACGCTTTGGCGACCATGTCCTTGTCTATAGTAGCGAATGCCTCCACTATGGCAGCCTTCAGAGAGTCGACCGTGTTGTGGCCGTGCTTGTTGGTCTTGGCCTCGATCACGCCCCAGAAGAAATAGTCAAGGGGGTTGCAGTCGGGTGAGGAGGGCTGCCACAAGTCCAGCGACCAGTGGTAAGGAACATTGTTGAGCAGCCACGCCTGGGTCGTCTTGGCCTTGTGTGCAGGAGCGGAGTCCTGCTGGAAGACGTAGGGGCGTCCGGCGGCGATCTCGTCCATCCAGGGCTTCACCACGCTCCACAGCACCTCCTGGTAGATCTCGGCGGTGACTCTCAGGCCCTTTTGAAAGAAGAATGGAGGCATGATGTCCCTCTCACTGGAGATGACACCAAGGACCATGACGGAGGAGGGAAACTTCATATACTTCATGACAGGAACTTCCTCGATGTCTTTGCAGATCCACCTGTCATTCTGCCTGTTGCTCGTCTGCTCCTGGTCGAAATTCCTTTCATCAGAGAAGAACCTCAGCATCCCGGCAGACCCATGCTTGAGCAACTTCAGCAAAGCCGCCGCCTTGACCTTCCTCGACTCCTTGGAGGCATTCGTGATGAGCATGCGGTGAGACTCACAGTAGGAGTAACCAATGTCCTTCTTGATCATTCCGCACATCGTCGACTTGTGACAGCCCATGTCAGCGGCGATCTTGGCGTAGCTTTGGCTTCTATCATTGTTGACTGTCTCCTCGACGGCAGCGACGAACTCGTCGGTCCTAACGGCCGAAGAACGAACATTGTGGGCCTTTCGTTTGGCAGTAAACTCATCCTTGTTCTCACACATTAGTTATTTGTCAAGTGTCAGATTTTGCTGCAACACCCTGTATGTGGGTTCTCCCATATATTGCAACCTGAGTGAGGAATGGTGCACAGTGAAAGAGGGGGTGAGGAATTCCAATGCATTGCCTGATGGATGTGGGCATAGAAACAGAGGATCATTTCTGCCCTAGGGAGGACAAGCAAGATATCTCCTGTATCACTTTGCAGACTCAGGAATGGTGAAGAGTGAAATGTTCCAGTAACAATGCACAAATAGGGTGCTAGGATACATTACTAGGAATGTTAGATACAAGAGTAAAGGGGTCATTCCATATGAAATCAACCAATTTGGGGGGAAATTTTAAGTCACCATCACCGATTTTGATGAAAATTGGTATACAGGTTGAATTCGATGAGAGAAAAACAATGAGACACTTCCCAGCCCTCAATTTTGAATAGCTCAAAAGTTATAACCTGTCAAAGTTGAGAAAAATTGTCAAATTTCTTGATACCAGCATTTGAAAAAAAATTATTTCTCCCTTATTATAGCACATAAAACAATGAATTATATATTTTTTAAAAGCTTAAGGGTTGCTCTAAACATTTTTAACAGCAAAATTAATTTTTGCTAAAAAAGTTTTTTTGACCTTTAAAAAAATATATTGGCATCAATAAATTTTTGTATAATTTTTTTTAGAAATATATATGCCTTTAGACTACAATATAAGATAAATTTCATTGTGGGTTTTTCATTATATCAGGAGTTATGATCAATTTTGTAACCATTGGTATGCCAATTTTTACCTATTTTTATGTTATAAATTTTACCTATTAGGTGTTACTTTAGAAACTATGAAAGCTAATTTAAAATTTTTTCTTTTTTTTCAGAAAGTTTAATATTTAGATAAAAAGTAATTAATAATTTGCATTACCAATTATTTGTATTTTAACAAATTATTATGGATGAGAAGAGAAAGCATTTTTTAAATATTAAGTATTGCTGCGATCCTTACAAAGGTCACAAAATTAATAAAGAAAAATCTGAGACTAATTTCAGAAGACTTAATAAGAGAATATCCAAAATTAAAAAATTTTAAGGACCAAAAAATCTGTGATAACTGCAGAAAAAAGATAGCTGATGATGATAGTTCTTCATCTCAAAATACGAATCTAAGCCTTTCAGAAGAAAGAATGGAAATTGAGCCAATTACTGAACAGGAAGAATCACAAGAAACATTAACTGAATTAAATAAATCATTAATAGCTATTGGAGAGTCACCAGTCAAGAAATTTAAAATGGATGTAGTAAAAAAATATAGTTCAGATAAAATGAATAAAATTCAAAAATCCATTTCAAGTAAACTCAGAACTGTAGGCTCTGCAACAAAATATCCATTACCCTTGGATCAAGACCCAGAGTCTTCTAGAACAGAATCAAGTAAAGATGGTGAAGAAATGATAAATCAACTGAAGGAGAAATTTCAAACTACTAGCAAAAGGTCTGAGCAGCTGCAAATCTTAACTGTTTTGCCAAAAAGCTGGAGCTTATCCAAAATTAAATCTGAATTTAATGTTACTAATTACATGGCCAGACAAGCTAAAAAACTAGCAATGGAAGAAGGAATAATGTCATTGCCAAGCAAAAGAAAAGGTACATTTCCATCAGAAACAATTAAAGTAGTAGAGGACTTTTATAAAAATGAAGTAGTAAGCAGAATTATGCCAGAGAAAAAAGATTTCAAGAGTGTTAGAAAAGATGGACAGAAAACTCATGAACAAAAATACTTAATTTTGGGAAATTTAAAAGAAATTTATCATTTATTTAAAACAAAATACCCAGACACTAAGATTGGCTTTTCAAAATTTGCTGAGCTGAGACCCAACGAGTGTGTATTAGCTGGTGGTGCAGGAACTCACAGTGTGTGTGTTTGCACACATCATCAAAATGTTAAACTGATGATTATTGGTACAAGGCTACCACAGTTGACAAAAGACAGTGAACTGCATTTAGATGATTACAAAACATGTCTATCATTCATTACATGTGACCCTCCAACTTATGAGTGCTATTTTGATGAATGCTCAGAATGTTTTTCTAAAATAGACAAACTAAAACTATATGTTACTAAAATTTTGGATGACAATATGATTGATGAGGTAAATTACAAGCAGTGGCTCTCAACTGATCGCTCAACTTTAGAGCTTGTTTCAAGAACAACTGAAGAATTTATAGACACTTTTACCTTAAGTCTTCTCAATTTAAAAAAACATGATTTCATAGCAAAAAAGCAGGCACAATTTTGTTCAACTAAAAAAGAAGAACTAAAAGATGGTGAAATCTTAGTAGTATGCGATTTTGCTGAAAATTACTCATTCCTTCTTCAGGATGCAGCACAAGGGTACCACTGGAATAACTCCCAAGCTACATTACATCCCTTTCTTTCCTACTACAAAGAAGCTGGGGAAACACAACACATAAGTTTTGTTGTGATTTCAAACTGCTTGAAGCATGACACTGTTGCAGTCCATTTATTTAAAAAAAAACTAATTGAATTTTTTTAAAAAGAACTCAAATTCCCAATAACAAAAATTATATATTTTTCTGATGGAGCTGCATCACAATATAAAATTTTTAAAAACTTTATTAATTTATGTCACCATAAATCAGATTTTGGATTGGAAGCAGAATGGCATTTCTTTGCTACATCTCATGGAAAAGGACCATGCGATGGTGTAGGGGGCACAGTAAAAAGACTAGCAGCAAAAGCTAGCCTGCAAAGAGCATATAATGATCAGATAATGACTCCTCAACAGCTCTTTGATTTTGCTGAAAGACAAATTAAGGGAATCAAATTTTCATATGTCCCAAATAGTGAATACATTGAAGAAAAAAATTATTTGCAAGAAAGATTTGACCAGGCCTCTGCAATAATTGGTACCCAAAAATTACACAGTTTTGAGCCAGTTAATGAAAATGAACTAAGAGTGAAAACAATATCATCTGCATCAGAATTCAAGAAAGTGAAAATATCCTATACAGAGGCAATATTATTGGAGGATGTAAAAGGATTTGTCACTGCTAAGTATGATGACAAATGGTACTTAGGGTGTGTATTGGATACCAATGTTGAGAAAATGACTGTTAAAATAACATTCCTAGAACCTGAAGGACCATCAAATTCATTTAAATATCCAAGAAAACCAGATGTATTAGTATTGCCATTAGATGACATATTGAGCATTGTTGAGCCTGTAACAGCAACAGGAAGAACTTACAAACTATCTAAAAATGAACAATTAAAATCAACAGAAATAATGCAGAAAAAAATTGATTCCTAAATTATTATAAAAAGAATAAATTCATTTTGCGAGGTTGGGTGGGACCTGTGGCTTTTTTGCTGAGCTATCAGGAGTGGCCCCTTAGGCGATGGGGATACCAGCAGTTATGCAGGTATCTTAACTGTTGGTAGTGGCTCTGCCACCATTGACCATAGCAAATATAAATTAAATACATAGGTAGGTAGCTTTAAAAATATTTATAATTTTAAATAAAAAATTACTGAAAGTTTATTTTTTCTTGTAGGTAGGATTTAACACATCTATAGAATTAATGATTCTAATACACGAGTATATATTAAAAGCATTCAAATATAATACTTAGGCATCTAATAATTGATAACTAACTCTGTGAATATGACGTAACTCTGTTAATATGACAAAGATGCATATAAAAAAAAATTATTTGTGAAGATAGCAAAAAATGGCCATACCAGTGGTTACAAAATTGATCATAACTCCTGATATAATGAAAAACCCAGAATGAAATTTATCTTATATTGTAGTCTAAAGGCATATATATTTATAAAAAAAATTACACAAAAATTTATTGATACCAATATATTTTTTTTAAAGGTCAAAAAAACTTTTTTCCAAAAAATTAATTTTGCTGTTAAAAATGTTTAGAGCAACCCTTAAGCTTTAAAAAAAAATACATAATTCATTGTTTTATGTGCTATAATAAGGGAGAAATAATTTTTTTTCAAATGCTGGTATCAAGAAATTTGACAATTTTTCTCAACTTTGACAGGTTATAACTTTTGAGCTATTCAAAATTGAGGGCTGGGGAGTGTCTCATTGTTTTTCTCTCATCAAAATCAACCTGTATACCAATTTTCATCAAAATCGGTGATGGTGACTAAATGTCGCTTGTTGAATTTGGATGGAATGACCCAAAGAGGTTATCCTTAAACTCTACAACTCCTATGTTAGGCCACATTTAGAGTACTGTATACAAGCATGGTCACCACATTTTAGACATGACATCAACCTGCTAGTCAGTACAAAGGAGGGCAACAAAAATAATACCTTCCGTGAAGCACCTTGAATATGAAGATAGACTGAGGGTACTTAAATATGTTCTCATTTGAGGGATGTGTGAGGGAAGATATGATTGAGTTTTTTAAAATCTGTTCTGGGATGGATATTGGATTTTAGCAAGTTATTTGAGTTGGAAGGTAGCAATAGGACTAGGGGTCACCACTTAAAAATTAAAAAACAGAGGTACAGGTTGGATGTTAGAGTGGTAGATTACTGGAATAGTTTGCCATCTGAGACGGTAGACAGTCCAAACTTGAATGTATTCAAACATAGATTAGATGATTATATGGGGAGGGAGGGTAAACTTTAGGGGGTATTCTGGACTCATTCCTATGGATGCAGTTTTTTTTTATTGTATATTACAATTGATTTGGATTTTGATGAGTCTTGACGATGATCTTACCTTGGTATTAAAATTCAAGAGGAAGGTAGCCTTCGGCTAATAAAGATTGCCTCTTCTCTTAAAGTGTATATCAAGACTAATTCTGAAACTTAAAATACTATTGCTGTCAACCACCCCAGGTGGCAGCTGATTCCATATATCTATAATTCTGATATCAAAGAACTATTGCTGTCAACCACCCCAGGTGGCAGCTGATTCCATATATCTATAATTCTGATATCAAAGAACTTTCTTCTTGTCAATGTATTCTTTTAAGTGGTCTATATCTTCAAATTATGGCCCCTGGTCTCATGTGGGGAAATTTCAGCAGATGCTTAAAAAATTTATTTCTATTGATATTTTCATATCGGTGCATAATTTTGAAAACTTAAATAAGGTTGCCTCTAATTCTTTTATCCTCCAACTCTAGCTCAAAATAATAATAAAGATCCAAGAAAATTCTTTAGCTATTATAGAATTAATAATAAATCTAACAGTGATAAAATTGGGCCTATTAGATATGAAGGGGTTTTGAAAGAATCTGATGAGAAAATAGATAACATAACATAACATAATTGCACGGATGACAAAAGCCACAAGGGCCTATCAAAGGTCATCCGCCTCCATCAAAACCCACCCACAAAAAGCACCATCACCAGGGGAAGACAAAATCAAAGTCCCCCACAATATAATATAACAGATGACAAAAGCCACAAGGGCTCATCATAGGTCATCCGAGTCAAACGGCCTCTTTTTTTAAGGCACCCAAACTCCCAGGAAAACTACATCCAGAGGATTGCATCCAGAAACAGGGGTATCACCAATCAAGGCTTGTCAAGAACTAAATCATGCAGCTATAGATATATACAAACAATATTAATATATACAAAACTTAGGAACCATCACAACCTTCCCTTCACATAAACTCATCCAACATACTCTTAAGTACATTTAGATTTGGAATACCTACTACCCTCTGCGGCAATTTGTTCCAGAAGTCTACCACTCTATTGGTGAACAAATATTTTCTTAAATCCAACTTACACCCTTGCTTTTTAATTTTCAAGTGGTGACCTCTAGTCCAATTTCCATCATCTAACTCCCAAAACTTGCTAACATCCAATTTATCTATCCCGGAAAAATTTTTAAAGAGCTCAATCATATCCCCTCTTACACACCTCCTTTCGAACGAGAACATATTTAATACCCTCAGTCTATCTATATATTCAAGGTGCCTCAGGGAAGGAATAATCTTTGTTGCCCTCCGTTGCACTGACTCGAGAAGGTTAATATCGTGTCTAAAATGTGGGGACCATGCCTGTATACAGTACTCTAGATGTGGCCTAACATAAGAGTTACAGAGTTTAAGAATAACCTCCTTACTTTTGTAACTGACATTTCTCTTAATAAAACCCAGCACTCTATTTGCCCTATTTCTTGCTTCAATACACTGCTTAGAAAACCTTAATGACTTATCTATTACTACTCCTAGATCTTTCTCATCCTCTACTGAGCTCAGCCAATGCCCATCCATTTCATAGTTAAATTCTCTATTATCTTTTCCCATGTTAATAACTTTGCACTTATCAAGGTTGAAAGTCATTTGCCACTTATGTGCCCAGGATAACAATTTATTTAAATCCCCCTGCACTTTAAAATTATCATCAATATCTTTAACTACAGCTGCTAATTTGGTATCATCCGCAAAAATTGACACTTTAAGAACATAAGAACATAAGAAAAGAAGGAGACTGCAAAAGACCATTCATGGCCTATACTTGGCAGCTCCTGTTCCAGTCAACACAAAAGATTTCTTACCAGAGAAAAGTCATCAACATTGTCACCATTTACAGGAGTTCGTCAGATCTAATCTACAATATACATAAAATGCATCCAGAGGATTATGTGCATTCATGCAACCGCAAAATATAATCTCCCCACTCCTTAGAAAAATATATACATATGTACATAAATTTTTTTTTAAAAAGTCAGTCCCATCTAGCAGCTTGATCCATATATTTATCTAATCTATTCTTAAAACTATCACATGTCTAGTGAGCCTATTCCATTCATCTACCACACGATTTGTAAACCAATTCCTCCCAATCTCCTTCCTAAACCTATCCTTATCAAGCTTAAACCCATTGCTACGTGTCTTGTCATGTTCACTAAGTATAAGAACCTTACCCAGATCCCCTTTATTATATCCTTTTACCCATTTGAAGACTTCAATCAATTCCCCTGACTCTTCCCCTTTCCAATGTATGTAGATTTAGTTTTCTGAGCCTTTCACCATAAGGTAAGTTCCTTAGCCCACCAATCATCTTTGTCATCCTTCTCTGCACAGACTCAAGCAAATCAATATCCTTCCTATAATATGGTGACCAAAATTGTACTGCATAGTCTAGATGAGGCCTAACTAGCGCCAGATACAGTTATAAAATGACTTCAGCACTCATTGCTTACACTCCTCCTAATGAATCCCAATATCCTATTAGCTTTATTCTTAGCATTTAGGCATTGCTTTCTAAGACGAAAGTCTGAACTTACCAAAATACCCAAGTCCCTCTCACAATCGGTCCTCCCTAAAATTCTCCCATTTAATTTATAACTATTCAATGGATTATTTCTACCTATACTAAGTACACTACATTTGTCTATGTTAAACTTCATTTGCCATTTCTCGGCCCAATTGGACAGAATGGTCAATTCCTCCTGCATTACAACAGCATCAGAATCAGCCCTAATGGCCCTACCTAGCTTAGTATCATCAGCAAATTTACTCAGGTCACTACTTATACCTATGTCAAGATCATTAATATAAATTAAGAATAGCAAGGGACCCAAAACAGATCCTTGCGGAACTCCACTGCTAACACACCCCCACTCAGATTTGACTCCATCTATACTAACTCTTTGCTGTCTGTCACCAAGCCATGACTGAATCCACCTAAATATAGTGCCATCGATCCTGTGTGCTTTAACTTTGCTCAGAAGCCCTAAGTGTGGCACTCGATCATAGTTTTCATCATTATCGGCTGCTTCATACACCTTACTATAAAAAGACAGCAAATTAGTCAGGCAGGATTTACCCTTACTAAAGCCATGCTGTGATTCTTTTATCAACTTATGCTTATCCAAGTGATCTCTAATATTCCTTGCTATAATAGATTCCATCATTTTCCCTACCACTGATGTCAAACTTACTGGTCTGTAATTAGACATTTGTTTTATCCCCTTTCTTAAATATAGGTATCACATTGGCTTTCTTCCATGCCACTGGCACAGTGCCACTCTCCAATGATTTCCTAAAGATGCATGCTAGGGGCTCACTTAACACATCGTTACATTCTTTCAAAATTCTAGGAAAGAGCTCATCAGGACCGGGTGCTTTACTACGTTTGATTTTATCGATTTCCTTTTTCACTATCTCCTTTGTGATCAAGATATCCTTTAATTTCTCTTCATCATTACCCCGAAAGATCATTGACACCTCAGGTATATTTAGAGTATCCTCCTGTGTAAATACTGAGAGAAAAAAGTCATTTAGCATTCCAGCCATTGAGTCCCTATCACTCACTAATTCTCCATTGGAATCTATAAGTGGGCCTATTTTATCTCTAACCTTAGTTTTGTATAATTGATAAAAACTTTTAGGATCTTCCTTTGCCCTATTTGCCCCTTTAATTTCATAATTTCTCCTTGCTACTCTAATTAACTTTTTAACATCTCTTGCTAGTTCATTATATCTCTGCCTTAAGTCATCCTCTCCATTTTTTATTTTCCTATAAATGCCCTTTTTAATGCCAATATAATGCTTAATTTTATCTGTCATCCATTTTGGGTCATTATTTTTAGTCCTAATCTCCTTATATGGAATGTTAATCATCTGACCTGTAATTATTTGCTCAATTATTCTTTCATACTCCTCTTCAATGGTAATCTCTTCCTCCTGGTGATTATTGTCTCCACTAACTGATATCATTGAATCTATTCCTGAATTGATTTCATTGCTTGGTTTCTGTACAACTGCCTCCAGGTAAGTCCTTAGCCCATTATAATTTGCTCTTCTAAAGTCAGGAATTTTAACATTATTAATGCTACTATCAATACCATTCCATTTCATCTTGAATCTAATTTCACAATGGTCACTATTACCCAAATTTCCTCCAATCTCAGTATCCTAAATAACTTCTTCCCTATTTGTCAGAACTAAATCCAGTATATTATTACCTCTAGTGGGTTCGTTAATAATCTGCCTCAGAAAATTATGTTGGACAACATTCAAAAATTCCTCAGCCTCCTGATCACCCACAAGAGCTTCCCAGTCTATATTTCTGTAATTAAAATCGCCCATTATACACACATGCTTACTTCTACATGCCCGTTCAATCTCCTGCCACAGAAGATTTGAAGCTTCCTTACTAAGATTTGGTGGTCTGTATAATAATCCTATGACAAGCTTGTTTTTACCTTCCTTTACATTTAGCCATAATGACTCTGTGTTATCATCTAATTTAATTGTACTGTTTACACAACACTGGAGATTATCTTTAATATAAATAATAACCCCTCCTCCTCTCTTCCTATTCCTATCTGTATGGAACATGTTAAAGCCCTCAATCTCGACCTCAGGTTTAAAGTGATTACCTGCCAAATCAAGCCATGACTCTGTTATCGCAATTATATCAAAATTCTCTTCACTCGCTAACGCTCTTAAGAGATCTATCTTATTCCTTATACTCCGACCATTTGTGTAGTATATTTTTAAGGTTTTTTTATTATTCCCATCTCCAATGCATCGTGCTTTTCTATTCCTAGTTATCCGCTCATTCCCTTGTGCATTAGTCCCCCTATAACGAATCAGTATGCCCTTCCCCCTAGTTATTCCTCTAGCTAGTCTCCTATGTGGTACCTTATCAAATGCTTTACTAAAATCTAAGTAAATTATATCTACATTCTCTCCCTTATCTACTTGATCTGTTACAAACTCCAGAAAGTCCAGTAAATTAGTCAAACATGATCTACCTGATCTAAACCCATGCTGAGCATCGCTGATTAACCCCTCCCTCTCTAGATATTGGCAAATCCCTTTTTTAACTATTTTCTCAAGAATTTTACAGACTACAGGAGTTAGGCTAACCGGTCTAAAGTTATTTGGATCCTCTTTACTACCCTTCTATAAAATGGGGACTACATTCGCTCTCTTCCAATCATCGGGTATTTCTCCATATTCCAGTGACCTAGTATATAACTTCTCCAGAGCTATTGAGATACTTTCTACACCTTCTTTAAGTATCCTAGAATGAATATTATCAGGGCCGGAGGCCTTGGTAGTATCTAACTCACCTATTAGTCCTTTTATCATCCTCCGATCCACACTAATGTTAGTAAACACCTCTTTCCCTGACCCATGAGTACTATACATAAGACTATTTAGTTTCTCCTTTGTAAATACTGATGCAAAATGACCATTAAGTACCTCAACTATTTCCTCATCAGTTTCTCTCACAACCCCTTCATATTTGATATGTCCTATTTTAACTCTGCCAGACTTGTTATTAATTTTATAGTAACTAAAGAACTTTCTAGGATCTTTGTTGCTATCCTGAGCTAATTTAATTTCTGACACCCTTTTGTTCTTCTTTATAATCTTATTTAACTCATTCCTAGCCATTCTATAATCACTTAAATTTTGAATATTATTTTGTACCTGTAATTTTTTGTATGCCCTTTTCTTCTCAGAAATTTTTCTAGCTATCTCCTGATTCCCCAATAATGGTTTCCTACTTTTGTTCCTAATGGCCTTCATTGGGATACATTGTTCTTGGACTACATTTATTATATGCTTGAAAGTATCCCACATCCCATAGGCATTTTTACCTCTGAATTCTACATCCCAGTCTACAAAATTTAGCAAGCTTTGAAGTTTTACATAATCTCCCTTATGAAAATTTGGAACTTTTACAGCATTCTCGGTTATTTTACCCTTCTTAATTCCCAAGTTAAAACGAACTATCTGATGGTCACTATTTCCCAATGCTTCCCCAACAGTCAATTCTTGAACTAAATGATCACTGTTAGAAAGTACTAAATCTAATATATTGTCCCCCCTCGTTGGCTCATTAACAAATTGATTCAAAAAATTATCCTCAAAGCATTCTATGAGCTTGCCAATTGTTCTATCCCTACATAGAGGGAGTTAAAGTTGAAGTCCCCAATAATAACTGCATCTGTTTCACATCCCTTACTTATTTCCCTTACCATTAGTTCATCTATATCATTAGTCTGCCCAGGTGGTCTGTAAAAAGCTCCCAAATGCACCATTCTATTTTTACTGAACCTAATATCTATCCAAAGTGACTCAACTCCATCCTGCTTTATTGAAGTATTTAAACTTGAAACAATGTTGTTTTCTATATAGATAATTATTCCTCCACCAATCCTACCCGTCCTTTTCACTTATAGTGTAACTAAATTCAATTTCATTAACCCATAATATATCTATATCCTCATCGCTAATATAACTAAATAGCTCATCCTTCTTGTTTCTAAGACTACAAGCATTTGTATAGAAACAATTTAACCCCCCTATCCCTGAAGCACCTCTTGAAACTTGAATGACCTCACCTCTATTGCCTTGGAACCTATTTCTGTTATCTGCCAAGTCCATTCTACTTTCAGTACTATAAGGCCTCTCATAATTCCCTGACCACTATTAGTATCTAGTTTCCCGCTTGCAAAGACCTAATAACACGATCAACTCCTCCCACAACACATCTACCCCCCTCTTACTCAAATGCAGTCCATCCATCGCATACATTTCTTTCATTCCAACAAACCTATCGCACACATCCACAAACATGACACCTTCCATCTCACACATCCTCCTCAAATAATCTTTCAGCCCAATCGCACGAGACATCCATTCTACCCCTACTAGAGTTTGGAGAAATACCTAATGATTGGAAATTAGCAAATGTAGTGCAAATTTTTAAAAAGGGACGTAAACAGGACCCAAATAACTTTAGGCCAGTAAGCTTAACTTCTATCGTTTGTAAAATTCTTGAGAAGATAGTTAAGAAGGGGATTTCTGACCATCTAGAGTGTGGTAGGTTAATAAATGATGCTCAGCATGGATTTAGAAGAGGTAGATCATGTTTAACGAATTTACTGAATTTTATGGATTATGTTACTGAACAATTAGATAAGGGAGAGAATGTTGATGTAATTTACTTAGATTTAAGCAAAGCCTTTGATAAGGTTCCTCATAGGAGATTAGTTCACAAAGTAAAAATGCATGGGATATATGGTAGAGTTTTGAATTGGATAACTGAATGGGTGAAAGACAGGAAACAGAGAGTTGTGCTGAATGGGGCGAGGTTACAGTGGAGGGACGTTATCAGTGGCGTACCTCAGGGATCCATTCCAGGCCCTTTATTATTGATAGTTTATATAAATGATCTTTGAGAGGCTGTAAATAGCAAAGTATCAATTTTTGCTGATGACACTAAATTGGCAGCTATAGTCAAAGAAGTTGAGGGTAGCTTTAAAGTACAGAGTGAGTTAAATAAGTTATAGCTTGGGCGCAGAAGTGGCAAATGATTTTTAACCTTGAAAAATGCAAAAGTTCTTAACATGGGAAGGGATAATAGGGAATTTAGCTATGGAATGGATGGGCATTGGCTGAATTCAGTTAAGGATGAGAGACTTAGGCATAGTAGTAGATAGGTCACTGAAGTTTTCAAAGCAGGGTATGGAGGCAAAAAATAAGAGCAAATAGGGTGCTAGGATACATTAACAGGAATGTTAGCTACAAGAGTAAAGAGGTTATCCTTAAACTCTAAACTCAAGTGTTAGGCCGCATTTATAGTACTGTATACAAACATGGTCACCACATTTTAGACATGACATCAACCTGCTAGTCAGTACAAAGAAGGGCAACAAAAATAATACCTTCTGTGAAGCACCTTGAATATGAAGATAAACTGAGGGTACTTAAATATGTTCTCATTTGAGGGATGTGTGAGGGGAAATATGATTAAGCTTTTTAAAATCTGTTCTGGGATGCATAAGTTGGATTTTAGCAAGTTATATGAGTTGGAAGGTACGAGGGGCAGTCAATAAGTTTTGCGAATCGGTAGGCCAAAACAGAGAAAGGGGAATGGCTGTATGTGGGGGTGTTAGGACAAGTTATGACAAGTCAGGACCTGCAGCCGCACGCTCCTGCCTCTTCTATTTAAGAAGCAGTAGCTGATCGCAGATCGTCAGTCACAAATTTTTCAACAATGGAGAAGGTTGAGCACCGCGCAGTGATCAAATGTTTGACCAAGGAAAGCAAGAATGCAAAAGAGATGCAAGGTTGCAGTGTACACTGACACCGCCCCTTTCTATGCAACCATTGCTCGCTGGAATAGGGAGTTCTGCCATAGTTGTGAGTCCCTTGAAGATGACCCCCATCCAGGACGCCCATGAGACGTGACCAACGAGGACAATTTGGCCCGTGTGGAGAGGATGATCCTCGAAAATCGATGGGTGAAGGTCGAAGAAATCGAGCAAGAACTTGGAATATCACATGGAAGTGTTATCAACATCATCCATGATGTCGTCAAAGTTCACAAGGCCAGAGGGTAATTCTGAAGATCCATACCCTGTGAGCTTTGCCGCTTGCATTCCCATAATATTTATTCCAGCTCCCAACATGTTTTCACCCAAACTGTGTGATTAACTTGTTTAATTACTTGTTCCTGAGGGCGAGCGTAGCGAGGAGGGGGATATGGGGGCTATGCCCCCAATATAGCAACCGTAGTACACCTTGTGGGGTATGGATTTGATAAATATGTAGACGAGCTGCCTGGCCGATAAGATGTACTATTTTGTCTGTGTTCCAAAATGTTTCACATTTTTGGAGTACATTTATAGGGAACGGCTCGTGGGGGGGTAAACACGATGCGTGGACTGCACTACGATGATCCTGAGTTTCATTAAATTATTAAATTGGGGGGGGGTCTGGGGGGCACAGCCCCCAGTATATAATCCTAATTTTTATAATGTTCTGACATTTACAGAGGTGAATGCTTTAACTACATCATGTCAGCACCTTTAATTGTTTTGCAAATTATAATAGGGGTTGGGTATGATGTCAGAAATGACACGGGTGAATGATAATATTTACACAAAATAATTTTTTCCAGCCGGGCCTCTCATCTACATGTTTACCATGGATTTTCAGGTTTACAATCCAGAGTTGCACAAGCTGCCCTGCACGAGTGTGGATTCGAGGAGCTCAACCATCCCCCCTACAGTCCAGATCTGGCCCCTAGCGACTACTTTTTATTCCGCCAGCTCAAGGCTGCATTGCGTGGACGCCGGTTTGGGGATGATGAAGATGTCCAGCTCGCCGTCCAGGAGTGGATTGAACAGCAGTCGGGAGATTTCTGGTTGTCGGGAATTCAAAGCCTCAGGGACAAGTGGCGGTAAATATGTAGATTAGCGGCCCGGCCGAAAAAAAAATTTGTGTTTAAATATTATCGTTCACTCGTGTCGGAATATTCATGCGCATTTGAGTCCTTTTCGAATTATTATTCTATAAACAATTAGGATTATATACTGGGGGGTTGTGCCCCCCCCCCAATTTAATAAAACTTAGGATCATCGTAGTGTAGTACCCCCATTGTGTTTACCCCCACACGAGCCGTCAACTTGAATGTACTCCAAAAACGTGAAACATTTTGGAACATGGACGAAATAGTACGTCCCATCGTTCGCGCCGATAATCTACATATTTACCCCAAAAGGATTCACGTTTTTGGAGTAAATTTAAGGGGGCCACTCGTGTGGGGGTAAAAACAATGGGGTGTAGCGGGCCGAAAATCTAGAGTAACCTCCCAATCGATCCAACCCGCTTCCTACACTCGCAGCTCTCATCCAACTCAAGGTACACTCTTACAAAACAGACAGGTCACTCATATCGCCTGTATTCTCAACAGGCATACCAGAAACCTCCTTTGACTGGTTCCCACCAGAAACCTAAAAAATCAGCCACTTTATCATTCACTACATCAACTCACCCCTACTGTTACCATTCATTAAAACCAAAAAATCAGCGACACTAGGTTTATTCTGCCCAAACACACTATCATTCATATTGTTCCCAAAACCAGAAAAATCAGGCACAGGCAGCTCACTCACTCATTTACTTATACCAGCCAAATCACTCACCTGTTTACGCAAAAACTCAATCTCCCTTTCAAGATCCCCCATACCAGAAAGACTCTGCTCGGACTTACTTTCATTCGTACTTGCATTTTTCTTTTCACTCTTCATTGTACGCTTTCTACTCCTCGAGACTAAGACTAGCTCTTTCCAAGACAGATCCATACTATCACATTCAATGTCATCATCATGCACTTTACCTCTCACTCTACACAGTCCATACACCGGATGGTTCACCAGGTAGTCAGGAGATTCTCTCCATCTTCTTAACTGACTCTGATGAGCCCGCACTCTATCAGTCATACCATCATTCAAACTCTCCAAAACATACGTCACCCCATTTTCCGAAACTCCCACAACTCTATAAGGTACATCAAACTTCTCACTCATCTTTGACACATTCAACCTACCCTCTACTTCTTTCACCTTCAATACTTTTGCACCCAATTCAAATGAACAGAATCTTTCATGTGCCTCACGCCATACACTCTGCTCACTTTCACTCAAACGAAACCTGTCTTTCACTCGCCTTTCAAAATTCATCACAAACTTACATGAGGACATTCCAGTTGCACTATGCATAGTCAAATTATACGCCCACAACACTCTCCCCAGGCATACATCCCAGTCAATCACTGTCTTACTCATCATTCTCAACATCTCACACAAGGTTCTTATAGTACGTTCAGCCAATCCATTTGAAGACGGTACATACGGAGTTGTTCACACATGCCCCACACCATTCTCTCTCAACATTTGCTCAAACACTTCTCCTACAAATTAAGGCCTATTATCACTCAGACATCTTCTAGGCTTAAATACACGCATAGGAAAAAACAACTGCTCAACCACACGCGCAACAGTCACACTCCTTTTATCTCTCACAGGCGCTGCATACACAAACTTACTTTTATAATCAACCATCCCAACCATACCAACATTCCCAGCACTCGAACGCGGCAAAGACACACAATCAATCACTACCAATTCAAACGGTTCTTTCGCATCAACTTTCAACATCAGGGGTTTCACTTGCACACCTTGCACCTTTCGCTTCTGACACCTTTCAGCCGTAGTTGCAACATAATACACCACAGGTCTCAGAAACGGATGGAACACACGCTCCTTCATACACTCCCACAGCTTAAACTTGTCCATATGCCCATAATTATAATGCACAACCTCCACCAGACCAATCATACCAACCAAGGACATCACAGGTACATAAATATCATCACCACCCTTCACAGGCCTCAAAAAATATACAACATCCATACAGACAACAAAATCCTTAACATACCTTTTAAAATGACTTAAACACTCTGGCCATTCATTCAAATCAACACGCGTCATTACACACCTTTTCAACTCACTAACAAAAGGACATATCTCTTGCATCTCTAGAATATCATCATCACTTAAAATCTCATTCTCATCATCCATGACCAACTCAATCATACCAAAAAATTTAACAACATTTTTCGCAGACTCATTCAACCTCATCACCTCACATTCACCTTTCATAAGACAATCCTTATCAGCATTCAAAGACAAATCATTCAATCTCATAAAGTCTACACCAAGCAAGAAACAACACGGCATTTGCTCATCTTTCAGAATCACAAAGTCATGCTTCACATTCACACCATAACCCAAACTCACTTTCAGACTAACCTGTTTCCATGCCACTATCATGCCATTCCCTAATCCACTTATCCGTAACTTCACAGGTTTATGCTCACAACATCTAAACTCATCATACTTAGTCAAAATCCTCTCATTCACTAAAGACACTTGCGCTCCAGTATCAATCAAACCACAGAACAACCTTTCACCAACTTTCACTCTTGCTTTCATCATATCAGGTCCACCATGTTCGCAATACACAGAAGGAACAAGCACACCAACATCAGCACTGATATCCACACTGTCATCAACTCCCATATCATCACTCACTACACACTCATCTTCATCCAGACAATCATTCTTCTTTATTATATATGAACACTTTTCAATCACCCAATTGTAGTGCACACCGCTCAAATACTGCAGATGCACCACACTAGCATTCAAACCCTTCATCTTCTCATCTTTGTACACAATTGGCCTCTCACCACCAAAGTGCACATAAACAATCACTCCATACAAACGACTCACTACAATCAACACTTCCTGAAATGGCGGGACCCCTTGCATACACATCTCTCTCAATTTTTTCATGAAGTTCCGCACCCTTGCCATACCAATGCTATAAGGCTTCCTGCATACTTCAATCATTACCTCCTTCCTTAAATCATTCACACTATCGGGCACTCTCACGTCTACTCCATCACTCTTCAAATCTTGCAAACCATTCCTTACACTCTCAAACAAGGAATCACCACCACCCTTACTCTCTTTTCCATTCATAATCCCTTTCAGCAAATACTCAGGATCACTCACTCCAAACACATTTCCATCATTCGTACCAGGATACCTTGACATTAAATCAGCCACTCAATTCCGTTCACCAGGCACATACTCAATCACATAGTCAAAGTCACTCAAATCTTCCAAAGTCCTTGCAATCCTACTATCAGCCCACTTCATACGTTGCAGATACAAAAGAGGTTGATGATCTGTTTTGATAACAAACCTCACACCATACAAAAACGGACGCAACACTTTCAAACAAAATCTTATCGCAACCATCTCTCGTTCCACAGTCGAGTACTTTTGTTCTGCAACATTCATAGCCTTGGATACATACCTAATTATTCGCCTGACATTCTTTCCATTCAAACGCTGCTCTTGCATCAGAAAACCTCCCATACAATACCCACTTGCATCTGCATACAATTCAAGCATTTTAGCATTCACACTATAATCTGGGTAAGCCAATTCAACGTCTTCAGCCGCTGCCTCTTTCAGTCTCTCATATGCCTCATTCATCTTATTATTCCACCTGACAACCGTACTACATTTCTTGCCCATCCACTCAGTCAGAGGCTTACTCACACCAGAACAATCACGTATAAACTTTCGCTGGAACTCAATCAAACCCCAAAACGACTTCAGTTGCTTCGTAGTCACCGGTTTAGGAAACATTCGCACCTTCTCAACATACTTCGGCGACTTTCGTAACCCATTCTGACTCACCATATGACCAAGGAATTCCACTTCTTCCGCATACCATTCACACTTCGCCACTTTCACCATCACACCAACACTCTCCAACGTTCTCAACACATCATTCACCAATCTCATATGCTCCTCAAAAGTCTCAGTCATCATCAAAATATTATCTATAAACGCAATCACATTCTTACTCGCAAACTTACTCAACACAACATTCATTGCCCGCTGGAAGGCTCCGGGAGCATTAGCCAACCCAAAGCTGAGGTTCCGGAACTGGTAATGCCTCTTTTTTTGGAGAGAAGGCAGTTACCAGCCGGCTCTTCTCAGCAATAGGCATCTGGTAATACCCCCGTACCAGTTCCAAGCTTCGTAAACCAGTCCATCCCATGCATAGTATGCATGGGAAACCTTTCTTTCACAGTCCTTTCATTCACCTTTAAAATAATCCACACACAGACGACATCTTCCATCCGGCTTACCTACAGGTTCAATTGGACTATTCCATGCACTCTCGCTCTCTTCAATCACCCCCAATTGCTACAATTCCAAACACTGCTCCTCAATCTCATCAGCAACCGGACATGGGAAATGCCTTGGCTACTGATGGATTGGGGAGTCCTCCTTCAGGACAATCTTGAATTCCGAGAGCTTTGCAAACCCGAAATCCAGATCACCCTTACTGAGGGCTCCCTTTCGTTCAAATATTATTCGATACACATCCTCCGTCGGTCTTCTGTTCAACCAAAGTGGTTTAATCGAGGAATCGGCCAACTGCTTTGGAAGAAGAGAAATGCGTACCGGCGATCGAAGATCTCGGGTGCCGTTAACGAGTACCGGAGGCTAGCCAGGAGAGTGAAGTCCAGCATAAGGGCGGCTAAGCGTACTGAGGAACTCCAAGTGGCGAGACTCTGCAAGGAGAATCCCAAGGAGTTCTTCGGCTATGTAAATAGCAGGAAACCAATCCATCGTAGGATTGGGCCCTTAGTGGACGAGGGGGGTGCATTAACTCACTCAAATTTGCCGACGATACCAAGCTTGGTATGAACGTTGCCACGGATGGAAATACTGCCCGCCTGCAGGAAGATCTTGGGAAGATTGGGGAGTGGTCGGACACGTGGCCAATGCCTTTTAACGTGGGGAAATGCAAAGTGATGCATATCGGCCATAGAAACCCCCAATCTCAGTATATCCTTAAGGGCACTGCTCTTGAATTGAGTGACAGTGAGAAGCACTTGGGTTTAACTATCACTACGACCTCAAGTTCTCGAAACAGTGCATCGAGGCAGAGCAGAAAGCCCAAAGGATGTTAGGCTACATAAAGCGCCAGTTTGGATACCGTAACAAGGAGATAGTACTTTGTCTGTAAAACTCTCTCGTTCGGCCGCACCTGGAGTATGCCGTACAATTTTGGAGTCCTTCGTTTCGAAAGGAAATCGCAAGGTTGGAACGCGTACAAGCTACACAACCAAACTGATTCCCTCTATCCGACATAAAATTTATGAGGATAGACTAAGGAAATTAGATCTGTTCTCGCTGGAAACCCGTAGAGTGCGTGGTCAGCTCATCGAAGTTTTCAAAATACTTCGAGGGTTTGACAATGTTGACTACCGGGATATTTTCACACTGGGTGAGAACAGAACGCGCAATCACGGCTTCAAACTTGAACTGAAGCGTTACAACCGCAATCTGTGTGGAATTTTTTTCACCTACAGTATCTGCGGTAAGTGGAACGCACTTCCAATGAAAGTTGTCAATAGTGAATCTGTTGACCAGTTCAAGTCAGGAGTAGACAAAGTCTTGAAAAATGGCCGTTTAGGGACGCGAAACAATTGAGCAGCCATGTGCCTGCTCGATTGCTAGTCCAAAGGTACCCTCTTTGAATGGACCGTAATGTCTCCTAGGGTACTTCCTTTCCTTGTTACTCCCTTTCATACTCAGTCAAACATCCATCCGATTTCACCATGCCCTTCACTTCATTATACGTCCATTCACATGTCTTTTCACCTGCAACATTCACCCTGACATCCGTGCTATCATCCATACCTTTCCCATTGACAGTGGAGAGGTGACCCAGTACATCTCACACTTGGATACCCCTCACCTGTCCTTTCAACCTAGGGTCCGCCTGTAAAAACAAAAGGATCATTCATTCTCATCAAGCCATCAAACACACAAGCAACACGCCTTACCTTATAATATGCATCCTTTCCATCCAATATCACAGTGTTCTTACCCACATTCAAACTAACATCCTTACTCCAACTCACTCTAATAGACACCCTTTCCCCCTTCACAAGCCTTACATTCTCCATAGCAATCACCTCAATACCAGTAAACACACTCCTCAAAACACTATCATTTTTCCCTACATATAACTTATACACCCCATTTTTACCAATCTTTCTCTCAATCTGATCACTTGCAGGATGCACAACCATACGATTCATTTTCATAAAATCATATCACACCATACTCACTACTCACCTTATCAATCACCGAGAATTCACATTCATTCATCAACATACTATGCATTCGAATAGCTGACCTTATCATTCCAATCACAGGCACTCTCCTATTACCAATACCTACCAAACTACCCTTGCACTCAGACAGGAGGGCTTTTTCCGCTAACCTTGTCATACACATCTTTATACACCAAGCTCGCCTTGCATCCAGAATGTATTAAAGCCAAACACTGAATTCCATTCAATTCCACCTTCACACTCAGACACTCATACTTCCTACCAGACAGAACTTTCACACTAGACAGACTTACCAACACATTACTCACACTCATGCACCCAGAGGATACTTCAGCAGGTACCCTCTTACAATTCAGTTTCCCGCTTCAGACTTTCCATTCACACCTTGCGCTCTCAGTTAAATCCAACACTTTTCACTCGAATGTCCTTCCATCGCACAATAGCTACATACATTCGTCTGTTCACGACACATCCTCGCATAATGACCAGCCTTTCCACAATTACCACAAGCATACTTCACACTACCCCCAGCAGTTGCTCCACCATTCAACCTCGGAAAATCTTTCTTCAAATGGCCTATTTCTTTACACTCGAAGGACTCTTTCACACTTTCCTGGCAATCCTTTAACATATGCCCTTTCTTACCAAACCCAAAACATGCACCAGACGTCCACCTACATTCTGCCAACATATGACCCTTCCTTCCACACCGACGAAATTCCACAATCTTTCTCCCACCATCCGGTCTCTCGTTTGCTGGGACATACCTCGGTCTCTTTCCCATATATCCATTCCCACGTTTGAAATTCATCTGTCCCCTCCTATTTGACCACCCTCCATTTACCCATCCATTCTACCGGCCCAGGAAGTTTGACATCACTCCAGCTGGTGCAGCCTTCAGGGCATCCCTGTAGCTGACAAACTGCTGGGATGGATAAAAGTTCCTGGGCTTCTTACCCCCAACATTCACACTGTACCATCCATCCTCTTCTAGATCGCTTTCATCATCAAATCGTCCATCTTCTAACAGTTCCAACACATCCTCCCACATCAACTGTTCACCTGTCAGTCTCATTCTCTCCTTTCTCTTTCCACTCAGCCATTCACTCACCTTTCGCGGGATCGTGTCCAAAAACTTCCTCATCAGTGGTTTACATTCATTTACATCATCATCACCATACCTCGTTCTTGCCATACTCTCAAGCCTATGTGCATACATATTCACCCCTTCGTTCTTACCCATACGCGCCTTCTCAAATTCATTCACTCTCTTTCATTCGTTTCACCTGTCCAATCATCCGCTTCTTCACTACATCGTACTTTGGCTCTCCCACACTCGTTATCACTCGCAATAACTCTAACACTTTTCCATCCAAACAATCTCCCAAAACACTCACCCAGTTACCCTTGTTCTGCGAGTACTTCAGCTTGCAGTACCGCTCAAAATCCCCGAAGAACTCATCTATACTCTTTCCCCCATGCAATCTAAACTTATCAATCCTTGGCACTACCCTAATCAAAATTCCTTTCCCCACATTCACTTCACTCTCCGAAGAGCTACTTACGGTCTCACTCATTCCAATCATATCGTCACTCTCTCCCTCATCTGAGTATAGCGAATCCACACTCTTCCCTCTCGACTTCCTATCCTTAACCTTAGAACCATGCTTACTTCCTCTCTTACTTTCCACTCTCTTCCATTCACCTCTTTTCCTCCCCCTAACAGTATCTTCTATAGACTCAATCATACTATCATCCACTTCTATTTAGCAGAGTCCCTTCAGTAGGAGCATGGGTCAGGGTTGTAGGTCCTGCAGCTGGTTCAGCCCCTGTCATCATGTCATATAAGTCCTTAATCCTTTGGTCGACCTGCTTCTGTCTCTCGTCCATTTCTTTCCTCATCTTGTCTGTCTTCTCATCCATACTCATCACATCACTCTTCAATCCATCAATCACGTTCCTCAACATCATACATTCCTCCTCTTTCTGCCTCAATTCCAGCCTCAGTCTCACGATCTCATCATGGAGGCCCTGTTCCACAGATGCCATCCTCCCATGTTAGTAACAGTGATAGACAAAGGTGAAAACCAAACAACTACCTGTCACTCTAATTGGGTGTGGAGAGCAATCCAATCCCGTCACGCTCCCAGTTTCGAGATCTCACGTCCCTATTCGGGCGCCAAATGTAGTGGGCCGAAAATCTAGACTAACCCCCAATTGATCCAACCCGCTTTCTACACTAATCCGGACGTGAAAAATCGAAGGAGAATGAAACGGATTGTATATACAGTCCCTTTAATTACCTCCCAAAAATGTACAATAATATTTACAAAATTATGGGGTAAATATTCACACAACAAATATATATATATATATATATATATATATATATATATATATATATATATATATATATATATATATAGCTATTCTCCTATACACACAATATTATCTGACGAATACCAGAATACCAATCAAAATTTATATAACCAACCTTTAATTAGACTATATGTATATGTAAAAGGGATAGCCTAAGTCTAACAAAAAAAAATCTTTGCCAGGGTAATATCCACTAATGATCACACAGTATACAAGAAGTCACTAAAAGGAGGCCTAAAGCAAACAAGAGAACCAAGAAAAAAAGAAGGAAGGGCTCACGTGTTACCCAGGTGGGTATTGGCATCTCAAGCCTTTTACAAACAAAAACCGGTGCCTCTGAACATGCAATATAATTTGGTAACATCTTGAAGCTATCAAAGCACTCTCTCTCTCTCTCTCTCTCTCTCTCTCTCTCTCTCTGTCCTGGCGGGACTTGACAATTTCTTCTTTCTGCTCAGTTATCGGAACCCTACCACCTCCGCCACTCCTTACAAATGGTGGTAATTAAGTCTACTGGAGTGGTCTTTCGACAAACTATTCAACATTTAGTTCGCTAAATTTACTTAGGGCAAAGTAATATTTCGTTAAATTTACTTAATACAAAGTAATATTTTGTCAAAATAATTTTAGCAAACAAACTATCTGAGTAAGAAAAAAACAATTTTAATACATGAAATCAAATACATATATATACAAAAAGAAAATATAAAAAAACAACTCATTCTCACTCACACACACATTCTTACAGAAAGAGGGAGAGGGTATTGGGAGAAAGGTGGGAGAATGGCCCTTCATAGACACACTCGCATTCGCTCCACTACAGGGGGACCACCCTACGATGATACTGAGTTACAATCAATTGGGGGCAAAATTCCCTACTATATAATCCTAATTGCTTATAGAATATTGTTCTAATGTTTACAGAAGTGAATAATTTAACCCAAAGTCATAACATGCTCCTACACAAACAGCACAACGACCCTAAACACTCTAACAACAGCAGGCCCATTGCTCTATTAGAGCACCTAGGCAAAATACTAGAACGAATGGTCAACTGCCGCTTACGGGAGTTCCTGGAAGAGAGGGACTGGTTCTCCTACCATCAATTCAGGTTCACGAGAGGCTGGTCCACTCAGGTGGCCGTGACTATCGTTCACGACAGAATACAAAAAAAAAACGCCAGATATATCAGAAGACTCTCTCCGTCAGTAAGGTCGTGGAGAAGGCCTTCGACAAAGTGTGGCACGAGGGACTGCGTTGGAAACCTGCGAACAATACGGAGTTACCTCTCGGCCCCCCTCTCTGCCTCCATTCTCGTCAGTGGCCGAGGCCCAGAAGAAATTGCGCTCCACGCACAAAGGATACTAGACGAGAAGACAGATTACGAGGATAAATGGCTGATTGCCAAGAATCCTCAGAAGACCCAGATGATACTCTACGGCGCTAGAGACCACTTCATGCACAACCTACAAATCTACTCACATACGCCAGACATGAACCACCTAAACCAAACAAGGCTTGAATACACCCAACGCACCCAAATCCTCGGGGTAACTTTTGACAAGACCCTCAGGTTAAATATACACCAAAACATAATACAAGCAAGAGCCTCACAAACAAACGCATCGCTGGGTAGGTTCTACTCTGCGAGCAAAAGACTAAAACTACACCTATACAAAGCACTCGTGCGTCCTATTCTCACGTACGCCCCACTGTCGCTCGAAGCTGCGAGAGACACGTGGAAGCGGAAGGCTCAGCGCATTTAGAACTCTGTTCTGAAGCGCACTTGCCGTTCATCGTTATACTCGAAAGTGGATGCACTACACAACAACAACAACAACAACAACAAATTAGCTCCTCTCAACACTTACGCTCACACCAGACTCACAAAACAACTCGAAAAACTCACCAGAGACCCACTATACACGGCGTTACACGTAAGAAGGTACGCAATGGCCCCGCGATATCCCGCGGCCCACGAACACCCGCCACCCGTACCGTTCTTCGCATAACCAGTAGGCATCATGAATAACGCGTTTCCAACTGAGCAGACAGCCTCGCCCTACTGACCTGCCTCCAACCCTCGTCAAGTCCAAAACCACGTAACCAACGCTGCCACAACAACACAACGCATCGGGGCATAGCCAACCACCTATCAACTCTTGCTATCTTTTCTTAAATGTTTTCCGCAACCATCCTCTCTGACTACCTGACCGCCTGTATCACATACAGCGGTCCCTCTCTGTCCTTTCTGTATACATAACAACGTAACATGGGGGTAAAGACAATGGGGGCAGCATTCTACGATGATCCAGAGTTTCAATCAATTAGGGGGTCTGGGGGGGCACAGCCTCCAGTATATAATCCTAATTGTTTATAGAATAATGTTCTAACGTTCACAGAAGTGAATGATTTAACCAAAAATAGGGTAAGTAAACATCGTTTTTCGTTTGTTTAGTTTCGGGTGTTTCTTTTACAAAAAAAATGGCGTCGGTTATATTTCGAATAGGACTCAAACAAACATGTTTTTTCAGGCAGGGATGAACGAAATATAAACACACAAAAACCAATTTTTTGCCCGAGCCGCTAATCTACATATATACCGATTCAAAATTGGTAAATGTTACATGGTGGTAATTATTAATTGGCTACATAGATTATAACGGAGTTGGGAGAGTCTGTAAATGAGAGAAGAATGACGGATTAAATTGGGATTCTTTGGGGACATATTTAGCTAAAAATTACAATTTCAATATTTGCAAACCTGATTCCGATTGGCCAGGCAAATTAAATGAAACTCATGGGTATGTTCATTTTAGATGCTTGGGAGAGCAGTAGTAGCAATCTCACGATTTATGTCAGGGTCACCAACCCTTCTTGAAATTTTATATATATATATATATATATATATATATATATATATATATATATATATATATATATATATATATATATATATATATATATATATATATATAGATAGATAGATATATAACAATATAGTACAAGGAAGAGAAATTGGACGGGAATGAGCAATGAGACAAGAAACAGGAGATTTTAGAGGTAATAGAAAGGGACATTAAAAGAAGACTAGAATCAAAGAGAGCAGAGGACGGCACAATGAAGGCAATCCTTTACCGAGAAGACAGAGATAATGCCAGGGGTAAAAAGTTTGAAATTCCTGGCCGGGACTCGAACTCGAGTCTGCTGATTGCCGATCAGATGCTCTACCACTGAGCTACCAGGCACAGTGACTCTACTTCACTGTAGAGTCACTTGTAGAGGTATAGACCAGTACACTAGTAATAAGACTAGGGGTCACCACTTAAAAATTAAAAAACAAAGGTGCAGGTTGGATGTTAGGAAATTCTTTTTCACCAATAGAGTGGTAGATTACTCGAATAGTTTGCCATCTGAGGCGGTAGACAGTCCAAACTTGAATGCAGATTAGATCATTATATGGGGAGGGAGGGTTAACTTTGAGGGGTATTCCGGACTTATTCCTATGGGTGCAGTTTTTTTTATTATTCTATATTATGATTGATATGGATTTTGATGAGTCTTGATGATGATGTTTTTTTACTTTTTGACACATTCCTGTGTATGTTTCGAATTGTATATTTTAGATGCATGATCTGATACAATCCTCTGGATTGTTTATATTGTATATTGTAGATGTATGATCTGACAATTCTATGGATACATTTTGTGGGTGGGTTTTGACAGATACCGATGACCTTTGCTAGGCCTTTGTGGCTTTTGTCATCCGTTAAATATGTTTATGTTAAATGATCACGCGAGTCTAAATTTTGCAGACGAATTCCTTAGGCCTAATCTGGGCGATGTTGGGAAAATACTTAAATTAAACACAAGGAGATAGGAAAATATATATTATTGAATAAACAGTTAGATTATTTAATGGTGAATTTATACTGTAACAGTTTATGATTGGATTAAGAATTACACATGAATTAAATTTGAATGAGTTAACGGGAATGGATTTACAATTGATAAATATGCTTTGGTATAATTAATAAATGATAAATTATAAATGATAATTGATAATTAGATTATTGGTAATTAAAGTATAACAAATGATGATTGATAATTGGTAAATAGATAATTGATATAGTAATTGGATAATTGGTAAATTAGCGTGGTGAGTAATTGGATGATAAGAAATTGTATTACAAGTAATTTTATTATAAGTAATTGTTTTATAAGTAATTGGATTTTAAGTAAATTATATGATAAGTAATTGTATTATAAATATTTGGATTATAATGGAGTTGAATGGGTCTGTAAAAGAATCAAGCATTAATTCCGGATTCTTTGGGGAAATATTTAGCTAAAATATAATAATTTATGTTTGATTTCATTGTCATTTTCATTAATTTATATATTTCAATGATCATTAATTTAAAGATAAAATATTCAGTAATTTTCTAGAGAATGATAATTTTGCTTGGCTAAACTTTGATGTTAACCAGGTGTTATATTTTTCACTAAAATTTAATATCGCATGACGCATGACAAATGCTCCGGCGCAAAAGAAAAAGCGTAAGCTCTCTTAGTTCTCTCAAAAAGGGCAACTTCAACGTATTGTTAACAAAAGGCGTTCTGGAGGTCTTTTTCTGTAAATTCATTGTTACAAGAGAAAGTTAATGATAGCTTACCCAAAATACTAAACCAGAGGAATAAGCTACTCCAGACGGCAACGATATTCTTTGGAACCAAATATCATAAATCCCTGGATACAGTATTAGTCTTTTTCTTAAGGTAAGCCAATCATTTATCATTCTCTTTGCCCATGTTATGTTTAACTCATTAAAAGTTCTTATATTAAATCAATTACAATTCAAATATTTACAGACCTGTTCACCGATGCAGCACAGCTAAGCGAATGAAGCCTCATGGCTTAATTTTAAGACGCTTTGGAGAGCGGGTGTACCAATCTTCCGATTTAAGTCAGGGTTACCAACCCTTCTTGAGGTGTAGACTGCTACAGTATTATGTCTAATACTCAAGTTAACTATCTTCCCGAACTTAGATATCTTACACCGAAAAATCCAAAATTATAAACGTCACCGAATAGAGAGTTCGCTGAGAACATGTCCGATCTCTACCGCTACCGATCTTTTCAGGTAAGCCTACATAGAACATGAAAACTATCGAGGAAACACATTCAAGCTATAAGATGGATTGCCAAACGGTGGATGTTTGAGTCCTATATTATATTCAATCTATACAGCGGACATCCCTCCAACCATAACCAAGGGAAGCCTTAAAATACAATACGGAGACGACTTGACACAACAATTAATCGTATAACCGTACCGAAATGGACTTAGGCAAGCAAAAATGAACGCAACTAAAATAGAATCCATAAACAGCTACGAAAAGAAATGGAAGATCAAGATACACATAAACGAATTTATAATAGTATCAATATATAAGGGAAAAAACAGCAGAGAGATACATAGAAAGTGAAATATGCATATTGCAACGAATACAAAGTATTAGGTCTAACTGTCTGTCTCATAAGCAAGTTACAAGAAAAACAATTAACAGAGGGAAAATGGGACTCAAACTATCATTCACATAAGAAATTTTAACCTAAAGAACAAAAGAAAAATATACCAAACTATTATTCAATCGGCTTTAATGCATCATGCGGTGGCAATGTCCACTTTTTCTAAGACTAGCCTACTACATATCTATATGATAAAGAACAAATCCGTCTACATAATAACGAATACTAGATGGACGAAGCTGAGAAATCTTCGTGATTGCCACAGAGAAGAAAAACTTGCTCCTATCAACAAAATAATCCAAACAAGGTCAACAGACCTTAAGTCGCGTGCTCTAAATTTTTTCAATAATTATGAAAAAGAAAAGAGTTAACGTATTATCATTTAGCAAAAATATCATCCGACCTTAAGACCTTCAGAACTTTCAAAAGCTCATTGAAAATTAAAATGGTTACCATCCGACGGACCAACATAGTAACTTATAGAGTCGCCTGCACGCGACTAAAAAGAGAAAAGGAAGACCCAAGAGAAGATGGGAGAAGAACTCCCCAACCAACTAGATAGATGGAGAGCCGATCGACTGTTTCTCAGTAACTTAGAAATAATGGAAGAGTTATACACATAAGTGAAAATTCCATACCAATAAGCTAACCAGGAATAGATAAAACAGGAATAAAAGAGGTAAAGTAAATCTTTATTTTTTAATTTAAAAAACTCGAAAGAAAAGTATGTACTCGAAAGAGAATGCGTAACAGTAGCAATTTATTAAAGTTAAAAACGCTTTGAACGCCCTGACAACTAAGCAAAACAACAGGAAACATTAAAGCATACTAAAAAAAAACAACTCTATAAGTAAATTCATACTTACGCTAATTCTATCAAAATAAATATATCCTCAAACTGCCAGAGATTAGCTTGACCTCCAGGCCACCGGGCAACCCTATGCAAACCTCTTACTTCCTTCAATTTCAATCTAAGAACTTTCACTCTCTATCAACCCTCACACTCTTACCGGGCCTACAACTCACACAAGCGAGTTTGGACCAAAGAAAAGAAATGAATAGACTGAGATAAGTTGTAGGGCCAATGACTGCCAAGCTGACCTATATTGTATGAAACTATATTTCTCCCTGTTATATCCTTAACTTTTCTTCTTCCTCTCCCTCTACCCCCCTCCCCCGAGTTCCACCGACTTCGATTCCGGGACTCGGGTGGAAAGGGCTAGGAGGACTACTAGGGAGTCCTGGGCCCTCGCCCCCCTCCTTTCCATGGTACTGAACGGAGGGCAAGGGTGGAGGTGGATTGGGGGATCGGCTGATCTGTTTCTTTTTCTCCAACTTTCCTTTTCACTTCACTAAGGCATTCCGAGGTTGGACTACTCACTTCTCTGAAGAAGGACCCTAGCTTGCGGTACGTTTTTCTCCTGCAACAAAAAAAATCCTTAACAAAAATGTTCAAGGGGTACTTTTACTAGCCTCTAATACTTTGTAGGGCATCTTATCCTGTTCAGCCAGTTCTCCAGGCATCGAGGAACGGATTCAGCAAGTCTTTGGAGCGTGGAGGGTTCCAAGTTATCCCAGATGTCCTGAATCTCCTTTATGGTTTTGGCATAGTTGCGGTGTTACGTCATCGTAGCTGTCACTTAATGAGTCCGAAAAGATTTTCAATGGGGTTAAGTCTAGACTATTACCAGGCCAGTCCTTTATGTAGTCCAATCCCGCAAACTTAAACCAATCCTTGCTGAATGTGCAGAGGCACCGTTCTGCATGAAAACCTCACTATTGCATGCATCAAGGTAATGTTTTTATGCAAGGCTAGTAACTTACCCTTGCCATAGTACACAAAGGCACCCCATACCATGACGTTATCAAGGTACTTGACCGTCCCCTGTTTGTACTTAGGGTGCTACGGGTCCGTACCTGGTCGTAATCTCACCTTGCCTCCTCAGTTCCCAGTAACGTTGAATGTAGCCTCGTCACTCCACAATACCCTTTTACACATCTTACTGTCCCACTTTAGATATTTCTTACAAAATTGCCGAGCTCGTTTTTAAGGTGGCATTGGATAGTCCTAACAGGCACCTGTTACAAGAGTTGTGGGTTCTTTTCTTTCAATTCCTTTGCTGTGATTCTAGGTTTAACTTCCACCTGTCGCTGAAGCACAATAAGACTCCTCTTAGAATTCTTCCTAACCAGCCTAGTCCTCTTGATAAGGAGTGGCGCGTCATCACCTCCCGCAGCCTTACATTTTTTCGTCCACCTCAATACACTGCCAGTGCTATGTCGGTCTGGATTGAGATATCTTTATTGCACTTTCCTTCCACATATAATTACTATATCGCTGCACTTTGCTCATTTGTCAACTCTGGACACGTAGCATTATTCCATAATGAAAAAAATAACATCGCATAGTAACAGGAAAAACACACTAGGATAGCGTCACAAAAAAATTGACACACTCACCACGAAAACGGGGGAAAACTGAAACCTTTTTCTTTTGTGCGAGATTTAAGCACCACTCACTCTACCGCATGTTCTCGCGGCAATACCATTGTCGTTTTCTTTTGGTGATTACAGGAGGTACTTGAAAATTCGTCATAGGTATCGGTGCCAAAATGGTGCCGACTATATATATATATATATATATATATATATATATATATATATATATATATATATATATATATATATATATATATATATATATATATATATATATATATATATATATATATATATATATATATATATATATATATACGAGGGGGAGTCAATAAGTTTTGCAATTCGGATTTAAGGAAACGAGATATGAGGAAAAGTGTTTTATTATTTTTCAATATAACTACCTTCGATTTTAATGCATTTGCGCCACTTGTCCCTGTGCTTCGAATTCCGGACAACCGGAAATCTCCTGACTGCTGTTCAATCCACACCTGGACGGCGAGCTGGACATCTGCATCGTCCCCAAACCGGCGTCCACGCAGTGCAGCCTTGAGCTGGCGGAATAAAAAGTAGTCGCTAGGGTCCAGATCTGGACTGTAGGGATGATGGTTGAGCTCCTCGAATCCGCACTCGCGCAGAGCAGCTTGTGCAACTCTGGCCTTGTGGACTTTGACGACGTTGAAGTCGATCATGGGGCGTAAGGTTTCTAGGGACCCAACGGGCAGAGACCTTTGTCATGGCCGAATTGTCGTGGATGATGTTGATAACACTTCCATGTGATATTCCAAGTTGTCGCTCGATTTCTTCGACCTTCACCCGTCGATTTTCGAGGATCATCCTCTCCACACGGGCCACATTGTCCTCGTTGGTCACGTCTGACGGACATCCTGGACGGGGGTCATCTTCAAGGGACTCACGACCATAGGGGAACTGCCTATTCCAGCAAGCAATGGTTGCATGGGAAGGGGCGGTATCGGTGGACACTGCAACCATGCGTTCATGGATCTCTTTTGCATTCTTGCCTTCCTTGGTCAAAAATTTGATCACTGCGTGGTGCTCAACCTTCTTCATTGTTGAAAAATTTGTGAATGACGATCTGCGATCAGCTCCTGCTTCATAAATAGACGAGGCAGGAGCGTGTGGCTGCAGGTCCTGACTTGTCATAACTTGTCCTAACACCCCCATACACAGCCATCCCCCTTTCTCTGTTTTGCCCTACCGATTCGCAAAACTTATTGACCGCCCCTCGTATATATATGCAAATTTTGTTGAAGACCATTGTGTATTTTGCCTTAATTAATTTCCTTTGGCAACTTTCTTTTCTTCTAACTATCTTTTTTATTCTATCTTGTTGATCCTTGATCACTTGTCCAGTATTCAGTAAAAAACAAACAAAATTGCTGAGCTTTCGATCTTATCCGATCATCTTCGAAGCGTTTTGATATGTTCTTGCCTCCTTTACCGATGTAATGTGTGGAGTGAGGATCTGACAGGATGAAAGAAAACGATTTTTAAAGGGTATTTATTCACCCTAGGTTGAACATAAGTCCAGAGGAAATGGGCCAGTCCGGTGACTGGAATTTTAAAATAATTTTAATGTGCGATTCCAGCTTGTCGCTTAACTGTTGATGACCGGCTTATCTACGTTTATTCATATGGCTTCTAAGATGTTCATCCTAACTTTATTAATCTCTTTTCTTTTAATAACGGTGTTATCAACGAGCATATCTCTCGTTAGGTTAATATTATGAGCACTCTCCATATGATTTTTAGGCCCTCCGCTTTGTAGATGCATATTTAAAGGTCTCGAAAGTGTAGTGGTTGTCATGCCAATATATTTTGAGTGGTTATAAAGCTTACAGTGCTTATCGGGGCAGATGGACTCGTAAACTATGTTGGGTGTCTTGAGATTCGAGGAGATTAGGCAGGTGTTGTTTTTCATCAGGAGATTTTTGGCTTTTGTTGTTTTATATTAAATGATGAGTTGAATTTTATCCGTTTGATTTTTAACCTTGATGTTACGGTTAATAATCTTCTTGATGTTTTTTTAACCTATTTTATAGGCCGTGGACATCTGGCTTCTGTAATACACTTTGATGTTGTTGACTTCTCCTTGACTACTTTTAGTTTTATCCGTATCTTTGCAATGATTTTTTTAAAAAAATGATTGGAGTTGTTTGTCAATCATGCTGTTTGAGAAACCGTTATTCACGAGTGTTTGTTTTGTTCGTGCTATCTCTTGGTGGAAAAGTTCTCACGTACAGCAGCATTTATATGCTCGGCGGATGTATGAGCCGATTACGCTTATTTTATACCTCCCAGAGCATTCACTCTCCTCATTGAGGCATCTTCCCATGTCCGTACTTTTTCTATGTACTTTAGTGATGTAGCTTCCATTGATGTTTTAAACCTCAACGTCCAAGAGAGGGAATTTATTGCCCGTGCTCAATTCATAAGTGAATTTTAACATGGAGTTCTGCTCAAATTGCTGCATGATGTTTATCAAATGTTCTTCGTTTTGGATGTTGATATAGATGTCGTCTAACTATCGGCAATATGTGTGTGGCTTACTTTCCATGATATCCAATAATCTCTCTTCAAGTTGACCCATATAATAGTTGGCGAAAGTCGGCCCTAAGGGTGACCCCATAGCCACTCATCTACTTGCGTGTATAGATTACCGTCCGATGTCCTGAACGGCGTTTTTGATGTGCATGAACGTAGCATGCTCCTTAAGATGTTTGGGTCAAGATTTGGAGGAGACATTGTAGGATGGTGGTACACGTTTATCATAATGATGTCGATGGTCTGAGCGATAGCAACGTTCGTAAACAGGCTTTCTACGTCAAGGGATGATATTAGTCCTACCTGTCTTGTGGAGTGGAGTATATCGATGAATTCCTCCGTGGATTTTATGCTATATTTTGAAGGGATGTACGGTTTTATTAATTCATTTAGGGTTTTAGCTAAACAGAACGTAGGTGTCGTGACTTGAGAGATGATATGCCTCAATAGGTTTTGCGGCTTATGAATTTTTACATTGGCATACAGATATCCTGGTGTGTAATCACCGATGATCTTTTGGAAGTGAAGTCCTCCGATGAGTGCATTAGATTTAGTTATTTGTCCATTTATTTTCTTTTTTAAGTCTTCTATTGGATCTTTTATCTTGCGCTTAAATTTAGTGGTGCCACTTAGAATGGTATTCAATTTGTTGTTATATTCTTTTTTGTTTATAATTACGCATATGGTATATTTGTCAGCTTTTCTTATGACTATTTCTTTTTTGTTGTTATTTTTTCATTTTAAACAAAGAAGAATATAACAACAAATTGAATACTATCCTAAGTGACCATACAGCCAGAGTAAGACTATCGGTTTACTTTTCATGATTGATATATATATATATATATATATATATATATATATATATATATATATATATATATATATATATAATAGATGAAAAAAAACATTAAGGAGTTTATTAACCGTGACATCAAGGTTAAAAATCAAACCGATAACATCCAACTCATCATCTATTATAAAACAACAAAAGCCAGCAATCTTCTGATGAAAAATAACATCTGCCCTAACTCCTCGAATCTCAAGTCAACCAACATAGTTTACGAGTTCACCTGCCCCAATAAAGACTGTAAGCTTTATAATAACTTTAAATATATAATTTTCAAGGTCCTCCCAAGATTAGCCCTGGAATTATATTGTTTTGTCAATAACATCATAACGATTCGGCCGATTCTAACGAAATTTGAAACCCTTATGTTGCGGGTGTTCCTCACTGTGCCTACCTAACCTGCATTTTGGGTCCCAAGGCCAACCTTCCTTGCAATTTAAGTGCCATAAAAAACAGGGAAGGGAATAGGCTCCCCCCAAACAACATCATTGGATAATAATAGGCTACGCCCGTTGTTTCTGACACAAATATATACTACCAAACTCACACACTCAAGGGCAGTATGTCATTTAGGCAGTGAGTAATAATTCAGTCAGTCAGCCAGTCAGAGTGACGTCATGGAATTGTGGAAAACATGGCCCTGGCACTAGAATTGCACCAGCAAAGTGCCTCGCAAGAATAGGAAGAATTGTAGCAAATGTCCACGCGTATATATACGAGGGCGGTCAATAAGTTTTGCAATTCGGATATAAAGAAACGAGATATGAGGAAAAGTGTTTTATTATTTTTCAATATAACTACTCTCGACTTCAATGCACTTGCGCCACTTGTCCCTAAGGATTCAAATTCCCGACAACCAGAAATCTCCCGACTGCTGTTCAATCTACTCCTGGATGGCGAGCTGGACATCTTCATCGTTCCTAAACCGGCGTCCACGCAGTGCAGTCTTGAGCTAGCTGAATAAAACGTAGTCGCTAGGGCCTATATCTGGACTGTAGGGGGGATGGTTGAGCTCCTCGAATCCACACTCGCGCAGGGCAGCTGGTGCAACTCTGGCCTTGTGGACAGGGGCATTGTCGTGGAGGAGCAGGACACCGCGTGTCAACTTCTCGCGCCGCTTCTGACGGATGCACTTCTTCAACCCATCCAGTTCCTCGGCGTAATATTGCTCTGTAATAGTCCTTCCACGAGGCGCATAGTCCACCATCAGCAATCTATCATAATCACAGAAGATGGTGCTCATGATTTTCCCGGCTGAGGGTTGGGTCCGGATCTGGAACTTGATGGGGGTCGGAGAGCCTCTGTGCTTCCAGGCCATGCTTTCGAGCTTGGTCTCGGGATCCCAATGATGGACCCACGTTTCATCACCTGTCACTATGCGTGACTCGAATCATGCCGGGTCTTGGTTGTACAGGAGCAGCAGCTCTCTGAACTTTGACAACGTTGAAGTCGATCATGGGGCGTGAGGTTTCTAGGGACCCAACGGGCAGAGACCTTGGTCATGGCCAAATTGTTGTGGATGATGTTGATAACACTTCTATGTGATATTCCAAGTTCTTGCTCGATTTCTTCGACCTTCACCCGTTGATTTTCGAGGATCATCCTTTCCACACGGGCCACATTGTCCTCGTTAGTCACGTCTGACGGGCGTCCTGGACGGGGGTCAACTTCAAGGGACTCACAACCATGGCGGAACTCCCTATTCCAGCGAGTAATGGTTGCATAGGAAGGGGCAGTGTCGGTGGACACTGCAACCAAGCGTTCATGGATCTCTTTTGCATTCTTGCCTTCCTTGGTCAAAAATCTGATCACTGCCAGGTGCTCAACCTTCTCCATTGTTGAAATATTTGTGGGTGACGATTTGCGATCAGCTACTGCTTCTTAAATAGACGATGTAGAAGCGTGCAGCTACAGGTCCTGACTTGTCATAACTTGTCCTAACACGTCCACAAACAGCCATCCCACTTCCCCTGTTTTGCCCTACCGATTCGCAAAACTTATTGACCCCCTTATATATATATATATATATATATATATATATATATATATATATATATATATATATATATATATATATATATATATATATATATATATATCAGAGGTGGGCGCGATTCGAAAAAAAAATGAAGTCTGATTACCGATTAAAGACTCGCCAGCTCGTCAAGTCCGATTCGATTATCCGATTCAGGTGCCAAAAATCTAAGTCTGATTAGAGATTATCCGATTCGCTAAAATTTTAACTGTGATTCGATTTTAATAAAAGCGATTCAATGTTTTTAAATCAATTTTCAATGTTTCTAAAGGAAATTTAATGCTAAATAAGCATTTCTAAGCCATTTTTAACTAATACAAAGAGAAACCCAGCTTTTAAGATCAAAAATAAACATTTTAGTTTAATTAAAATAAAATATAACAAAAAATTAAACTATACAGTACATAGTACACAAAATATACACAGTAATACCAATATATTCCCTCAGAAAAAAAATAGGGTCAACTAACAACTTTGTTCCATATATACCTCATAATATTTAAAGATTTCCACTCTACTCTACCCCTAAGCCTGCCAGCTTAGTCTTCGTCTTCTTCCTCCAAAACGTAGGCCTTCTTGAGGAGGTGGAGGTTGCCCTTCATGAAGACGAGGGCCTCGAAGTTAGGTGCAGCGAGGGTCGCCATCTTAAGCCTGAGGATGTCCAACCCACAGCTTAACACGCGCTCGACCGAGGCGGAGCTCGGGAGTGGCGTGTTATGCTTGAGGAAGAGTGTTACCCAAGCATCACGCAACTCGAGTGGTAAGAGATTGTGCGAGAGCATCGAGTTTTCCCTCAGCGGCTTCCTCGACACGTTGTTGGCCTCTTCCTTCACCTTCTCCTTGAGGCTCTCCTCTTGCTGCCCATCCTCCATGGTGACAGGTAGTCCATGTTGCTGGAGCCTGGCTGGGGTCCCTGCTTGGGGGCAAGGTCTATGGGGCTCGTCAGGCCGGACGAGGGCGAGAAAGTCCCTGATGAGCTTGTCCCTCACTAGGTCTCAGTATAACTCATTGTCCTCTCTTCTGCAGATGGCCCTGACCGTGGCGAGCTTGTGGTGGGGGTGCAGCGCCATAGCCATCAACAGGTCCATCTCCTCAAAGAGGGGACTGATACTGCAGTAGAAGAAAAGTTTTAAAACAAATTTTTAAATATATCAGATTTGTCAATTGAAAAATAAAATTTCATAACACTGATTTTAGTTCATTTCAAATGAATCATTTGAGTTGCAAAGATTATAATCATTTAATAATAATATAATATAAGAAGAAAAAAGCACTTATTAAGTTTTAACTTACTGCGATAAAATATAATAATAATAAATAATTATATCATAATATGACTAACCTGTTGGAGGAGGTGAGCCACCAGGTTCTGGGCGTGGAGAAGGCGGGCCACCAGGTTCTGGGCGTGGAGAAGGCGGGCCACCAGGTTCTGGGCGTGGAGAAGGCGGGCCACCAGGTTCTGGGCGTGGAGAAGGCGGGCCACCATGTTCTGGGCATGGAAAAGGCGGGCCACCAGGTTCTGGGCGTGGAGAAGGCGGGCCACCAGGTTCTGGGCGTAGAGAAGGCACCCCATGTATGCCTTCTCCTTGCCCTGGAGTACGTCTAGACAGGCGGCGAGGGGGGCGGTCACCTTGACGTACTCCGACCAGATCTGCACGTCGTCCTGTGTGATATGAGGCCGGGGGTGGGGGTGCTGCCGCTGACAGATCTAGTTCAGCTTGTTCTTCTTGTCCAAGTCAAGCACTTCGGTCAGCAGGCACTTGTAGGCGTCGTGGATAGAATTTCACCTGGTGACACCAGGGGTAACAAGCTTCTTGCCCAGAGCGGATTTAATGTCATTGGCGGTCACTGTCTTTCTGTTCTGGGCGTTCCACACGCTCTCGGCCTTGGTGGACGGCTTGTTGAAGGCCGGCCTGGGCTTGGTGGTCCAGCCGAGCACATTCTCCACATGCCTGGAGGACAGCAGGTACATTGTGGGTGCCGCACAGCGGCGATGCTTGGGAAGCTGCACCACCTCTTCCTACGGGTTCACCTCCTCCAGGGCGTCTGCCAACAGGATGGTACTAGTGTGCACCACATCTGGGTCCACTACGTCTTGTCCTTGCTGCTCGGCATCTCGCTCGATGTTGCGGTTAAAGGCACTGACGTAGTTCGTTCCAGTGTCAGTGGTGGTGTTGACAACCTGAAAAGCAAAATATTGTTTTAAAACAAAGTTAAATTTCATTTATCAGTATATACTTGAAGTATGATTCAAAAGTCATACGATAATAGTCATCACTTCGGCATTTTTACAGACTCCCTCAGTTCTCTTCAAAGTATTAAGGACAAGCATACATAACATATTTCACGCAGACTGCAGCATCAAATTCATACAGTATTACAAAGTAAAAATGTAGAATTATGCTGGATACATGGGCAAATCGAAAGACAAATATGCAAAAATTCTTAGAGTTTACACACCTTTCTTTTGATGCCAGATTCTTCATGCTGCTCGGAGATCGCCTCTGTCAGGTAGGTCCCCGTCTGACTCACGGTGATCTCCTTGATCCCGAGGACGGCGGAGTGCCTCTTGAAGGGGACCTTGTCCATCCATGTCACCGTCATCCCCAGGAAGGCCCTGTTGCTTGCCGACTAGCTGTTAGCCGTGGTGGCGACGACCTTCTGTTTGGCGAGGAGGTCCGTCAGGTCAGCCTTGGCCTGGTTTCCCATCGCCCTGATGTCGCAGGTGAGCTTCCGTCTGGAGGGGACCTTGAACTGTAGGCAGGCGTGCGCCCAGAGGGCTTTATTGTGTTCATTTTCTGTCTCTGAGGCAGGCTTCATGTAGCCAATGAAGGACATGAAGCAAAATTAGAATTTTTAGTATAAATTTAAAATTACAAATTTTTTTAATTCATCATATCATTTTTTATATGAGTGTATGAGACATACAAATTGTTAAAACATGTTTATGAAGTAAAAACACAAAACTGTTAAGAGTTTAAACCATCTATATTCAATTTAATGAATTTATTAATATTATTCAATCATTCAGTGTCTAAACTGAGTTTCACAGTTTTAAAATTAAAACACTTAAAAATAAATAAAATATATGGATACTTTAACTTGACAAATGAAAATTACTCACCTATAGTACAGGTTGAGGCACTTCTTTTGGGAGAACTTCTTCTTGAAGCTCTCCTCGATGCTGGCCTGCCTCCTGGTCGCGGCCACGTTTGCTGGCGCCCTCGAGAGCTGCCTTGAGGTCGTGGACTTGTAAAAACTAAAAATAAATGCCTAACTTTTAGCCTGTTTAGTCTTTGTCAAATAATTATGAATTCTGGTAAAAAAAGTCTTTAAATAAATTATTAAATAAAATAAATTTAAAGTCACCTTCAGGTTTGAAGTTATTTCTTGCTAAATTTGAGTGTCTTTGAGCACTTGGTGTAGGTAGCCTTGTTGTTATCCACGACCTTGAAAAACAGGCCGATGTGCCTCCAACGGTTCTCCTGGCTGAGGCTGGAGCTGTCTGTCTCCATTGTGGCTTTTCTCTCAGCCGACTCGTTCGAGTCCAGCGACATCCTGCTCTCGGAAGGGTCAAGGTGTCCTCCACGCCCCCCATGATGTCGTTGACCGCCGCCCCCTGGTATATATATATATATATATATATATATATATATATATATATATATATATATATATATATATATATATATATATATATATATATACGAGTATATGTCGACCGGTCAAGGAATTAAGCGGGAAGGCGAAAATTCAGGGAGCAGTAAGATTTGGCGACAGTAATAAAAACGATCATTGCGCGTCTGGGAATGGAATTAGGCCAAGACAGCTGTCTGTGTCTCAGAAATGACAAAATTCTACCCCAACAGTAAAAATCGTAGGCGCCATACATTTATTACCTGCGAAGACAATGGGATGAAAAAATCCCGCCCAGTGGGCAGAGTTAAAACATTGTGATCTCAGAGTCGAAAAGAGGTCACGCCTTCTGTACTATTTATAGAAGAGTAATTGAGAACTCGCTACTCGGGTAGACAGTTAAGTCAGACAGGCGGAGAGACACTGTAATATCGATAGTAAAGAACTAATTACGGTTCGTTTAGCGTCGCGAAGCCCCCGTTGTACTCGCTTAAGTCTTGTTCCCGTAACACTCGTTTTCCTGACCAGTAGTGAAATATTCCCTGACTGTATCGTGTAGAGGCGAGCCTCCATTTTGCTTTGCTTGTTTTGTTTATTGGAATTAAACATTTATTTTTGTTCATGTGATTCCTCCCAGTCCTTTCTCGTTCATAAAGCCTTCGGTAAGCCCAGCCAAGACGGAATATTATTTGAGAGTCTTTGGATTCAGATACAAGATTAACGCCACCCATCACCTCACTCGCGGAACTTAAGGGACCTCTCCAAAATATCCGTGACATTAATTCCCTTTCCTCTATAATCCGGGTGACGGTCAATAATAATATACATCAGCCAGTCCACCTTCCACCTATAAACAGGACACCTACAACAAACGTAACCCCCATAAACTGGTTATCCCTACTTTGCGACCAGTGAACGCATTGAATATATGGACTCTGCAAGCAATCATCACACAGGACAAGGTTAACGGGACTTCGTGAAAGCCAATCAACATCAAGCCGCCCATCTTCAATGAATCATCAGTCACAGATTGGTTTCGCATTGTGGATTTCCAGTTTCAAATTTGTTGGCTAAAAAAAGGAGGAGACCAAGTTATTTCACGTATTAGCCTCACTTCCGCCAGCCATTTTGGCTGAGCAAAACTACCAGAGTTTAAAAACGTAAGTGATCGGCCTTTTCGAGAAGACCAAGCCTGAGTTATTCAAAAAGCTAATAGCACCCTCCGCACTCACAGGCCGACCCTCAATCATTCTAGAAGAACTGCCCTTCTGGTAGGAATAAGTGAGGAGCTCGTGTGTCATAAATTCATACAATCCTTGCCGTCGAACATTGCGTCTATAATTGCTTTAACCAGTGAGGATTCGTAATATTATATATCTATTGCCATATGCAGCGTTTCGAGGATTTACTTAAACAACTAGGGCAAAAATATACTTTTAATTACATAAAAAAACAGGCAATGGCTTCGCCCCCGCACGTCGGGGGTAGCTTGCGCTTCGCTACTAAGATTAAAATTAAAAATAAAAAAAGCAACCATGTTAAATTTTTATAAATTTTCTGAAATTCACCATTTGCAATTCTTTCGGTTTTAAAAATTCACAAAATTTCGATACTTATATTTATTTTTTACTTCACCATTTTGTTTTTTGATATTACAAAAAGAATTATTAGAAATACCTTGATAAAAAAACATGTCATAACCAAACTAAGATTAAATCATTATTCAAATACTCAAAAAAATCCACTTCTTAAATTATAGTTAATAATGATGAAATATTAAAACTTTAAATCTTCTAAGGCTATGATAAGAGGATCTAAATAAAAATGAATACTACCAATGAGTACTACGCAATGGTTGACGCAAAAATTCACTTTAGTACGGAATGTTAACCGAAGAAGATAAATAAGTTGAAATCCTTTTACCTTTAAACTAAGTGCGAAGCGGGCATGGGATGACCTTGAACGAGAACCTCGCTGATGAGATAATTCGCTGAGTGAGTTCTAGGGGACGTGAGGCTGACTGGGGAAAAACAGCCGACAGTCTCTTTGAGTTAATCCCGAATTCAGTTAGGCGCGTGTGGCGATGCTTCTTGACTTGACGATATAAACGAAGAGGATTGGGGATGTAAGATTATTCCAATCTTTGAGTTATACTTGCGGGCTTCACGATGATGAGACTTGACCAAGAAGTGAATCTTTTCTCGAGTGGAACTTCACATTGGTATTCCTCAATGGTGAGGGATATCTCTGTTTTTATTCGAAAAACTGAGATAGGGGGTTTCTCTGCACGAGATGGGTATGATAGTGATTCTCTATGCCGATGGTCTACTCTTCGATGTGACCAGAAGGAACAGCCTCGGGAAGAAAAATCACGCTCGGTTCCACTTCTTGATTCCCGGTTTGACTCCGGTACTCGTCTTCTCTCGATCGCTACCTCGATTTCCCTCTTCTTTCCTCCAGATCGATCTATATATACCTTAATTATCCCTTGAGGGGAGATGAATGCCCACCTTTAAGCCTCTCTCCTAGTGCATCACTTTTCAATGTTATGACCCTTAGCCCTTCTGGTTTACGTCGGAGAAAGGGAAATTTCGTCTATTTGGCGAAAATAGACCCAAACAATAGGAGGGGACAGTGAACCTGTTCATAGATTTTTATTCCAAAGGGTTGCCTACCCTCCTTTGTTCATACTAACGGGCTACGAAATCTGCTGATGGTAATCCCTTTTTTGCGAGCTATATTGAGGATTGTTTTGGGACAGCGGGACAAAGGGGAGGGGGGAGGCGGAGTAAAGTATCGGCCCATATGCCACCTAACTGTTGACGCTGTACAACCGAACTAGCCTCTATTTGTTCCTCGTGAAATTGATTTTCCCTGTTGACCGAGCTTATACGCCTGAAACCCAAACCTTGTGAGCTCGAATGTGAGGAAGAAGCACACATAGCATTTGAGGAGACCAAGTCAGATTTAATTGGTTCCGTTAAACCCCACCACCCGCTGACCAACGATCCACCATACCAGCTAATGACAGATTGCTCCGAGTTCGCGGGAGGTGCTGCCTTGCACCAAATAGTTGAGGGATCCACACGACCAGTTGCTTTCTTCTCGAGCAAGCTAAACCGGACGCAGCAAGCATACTGCACCTACAACAGAACGCTCCTATCAGCGTATCTTGCTGTCGTCCACTTCAAGCAAATTATTGAAGGGCGCCACGTAACCTTTGCACATATCACAAGCCATTAGTGCCTGCCTTTTCGTCACCATTGAGTGTCAAAACTGATAGATATCAACATCATTAGACAGCCATATTGGAGTATATCAGCGATATCGCCTACGTGCATGGTCAGGACAATGTAGTCGCTGATTGCCTTTCAAGGGACGTCAACTCAGTTCAGATTGACCCTTTTGACCTCCAAACCTCGGCAGCTCCGCAGAGAAATGATGAAGAAACCAAGGAACTATGTTCGCAGTTAAAATATTTCCCTTTTCCCGGAGAAGCTCAGTTATGGTATGTCACATCTGGGAATCAAGGCTTCGCTTCGTCTGATCAAAGTACGATACTTCAGGCCAATTATGTACAGGGTTATACGCGCCTGGACAAGGGAGTGCCTGGCATGTGAATCCTCGAAAATTAGCTTTCACACAAAATCCCCGATCCTGCCCAAAGGCATTCCATCTCTAAGGTTTGAAACTTTGCATATTGATATAGTCGGACCGCTCCCACCATGCACACTTCCGGGTCAATCCGTCCTCTCGCACAATCGATATTTACTTTCGTCTGTAGAACGAGACTCAAGATGGATAGAAGCAATACCGATCCTAGACATAAGTCCTACAACACTCCAGATTTGGACCGTTGAAACGAAGGGGAGAGGGACAAGGAAAGAGGAAGAGAAATAAATAATGTTAATACAAAATCAAGGCAATAATTAAATTCACACATCGGGTTCCCAAAAAATGAAAATTGCAAAAAAAAATTAGGAATATAAGTCAAAGCTAATTTCTTTAAATATTAGTTTTTTTCATAACTCATTCAACAAGGTTTCTGTTGAATGAGTTATTTGAGCGAAAAATAAATTTTGCTGAATTCCAATTAATTAAGTGGTTATTTTCGGACATATGCACAAAAAAGGCATTATTATTTACAGCTCTTCTAAGATTGTATTTATGCTGATTAATACGGACAGATAATTGATTTCCTGTCTGTCTAAAATATTTACTTGGACAAACAGAATATTCGACGGAAAAGACTCCCCCAATATTATTACAATTATTGCATTGATTTTGTATTAACATTATTTTATTTCTCTTCCTCTCTCCTTGTTCATCTCCCCTTCGTTTCATTTTACTTCTTGTGTCTCTCTAAATTTCCCTCTTTACAATATCGCGTTATCCGTTAATCGTTTTAACCCCTTGGCTATGTTCTTGACTCTTTCTTGCCTCTCGGTTTGACCTTGCTACCTGTTAATGTGAATTTACACATCTCTCTCCTACTTCCTCTTTGATGACTTCTTGTCTTAGAGGTGGTCTTTTATCTTTTGCTAGGGGGGGGGGGTAGCGTACGAGAAGTGCAGGCGAGCAGCTTAAAAGCTTTGATTAAATTAGTCTTTTTAGAGACTCAGGATGCCCGAGTGGATTTGCCGCTGGTTAACAATGGTCCAGCGACGCGGGAAGCGTTTCGCAACTCGCATACGCTCTATTTTTTCTTTGCCCCTGTTGATATATATATATATATATATATATATATATATATATATATATATATATATATATATATATATATATATATATATATATATATATATATATATACATATATATATATATATAGTTAGTAATGAATAATTTATTTTTACAGGTATAGACCGCTTACAAAGGAATTAAGCGCGAAGGCGAGAATTCATATAGCAGTAAAATTTGGCGACAGTGTAATAAGCACGGACATTCCACATCTGGGAATGAAATTATACCGGGACAGCTGTGTGCGTCTCAGAAATGACCATGCGATGAGAAAATCCAGCCCGGTGGTGGAGCTAAAAATACTGTGATCCCAGAGGCGAAAAGAGCATAGCTGGGCGCGAGTTCATTTTTTTCAGGTGCGACTTTGCCGCCGGATCTGGTGTGACCGCGACTTTGTGACTTAACTTTTGGTCCTCCAGTGTAACTGGCGACTTTGCGACTGCGACTCCGCTTCCACTAAATTCCAAAGTAAACTTTAATGCGATAACAGAAACATGCTTTTATATCGCAGAAAACACCTTGGTTAATTTTAATTTTTTTTTTAGTTAAATCACACCCTAAACTAATATCTACAGGTCATCTTCCTCCTCCTCCATGTCCTCCTGGCCCATCTTCTCCTCCACGAGGTCCATGTTCCCTCTAAATAACAAAAGCTCCTCAAAGTTGACCTTATCCAGGGATGACTTCTTGGCCCTGAGGACGTCCTCGGCCGTGCTGAATAGCCTCTCTACAGCTGCAGAGCTGGATAGGGGGTATTGTACTTAATGAATAAGTTCATCCACACCTCCCTGAAATAAGAGATTCAGACCGGCGAAGGAGATCACTTTTAATCTTTAACGGCTTAAGTTACTAAACAATTGTGATTTGTAAGCTCATAGGGTGGCCTATTGGATTTAAAAAAGATAAAACCATGTGAGTTTAATAGGTTATATCAATATGATCTTTAAATTTAGAAACAAGACTTAGATTGCGTACGATGGTCTATTTTTTTCTTATATTGTTTAATTTTAGGCATGTTAAATGTAGAATGCTGTTAGATTTTAATTTCTTCTTATGCATCACAGTAATCTTTTCGTGATAGCTACAAAAAAAGAATGAGCACATTAAAATGCAAGAAAATGAGATCAATTCGCACGATGAACGCGACAAGGCATAACACGTTCTCGAACGTTTTTAACTGACAAGACAGGTATAAAACTTGGTTCACGCCTGTAAAGTGTATGAAATTTTACTAATCATTATCATTATCATCACCATCATCACTTCACTAACTCTATAATTTAAGAAGGGGATTTTTTTGAGTATTTGGATAACAATTTCATCTTAGTTTGGTTATGACTTATGTTTTTTATCAAAGTTCAGAAATAAATATAGGTATCGAACTTTTTTGAATTTTTAAAACCCAACGAATTACAAATGGTGAAGTTCATAAAATTTATTTTTATATATCTTTCTATAACTATATTTTAGCAACATTGATATTTTGAAAGCGGGGAAATTTAGTTTAGAGTTCCTTTTTAAAATTATTATAATTGGCGAAGTTCAGAAAATTCATAAAAATTAATGTTTTAAAATCAGATTAAAATAAAGTTAGCTGTTACCAACTCGAATTTGACATTTTTAGCTAAATCGGGCTTTAAAACGGTCTTAAAGGAGGCGCAGCAATTTCTTTCAAAAAAGTTGTCTTTGTTACTGTTCAAATTCGCGGTAATTGGCGGTGCGACTTTGCTTAAAGTCGCAACTCGTTGCCGCAACGCCCAGCTCTAGAAAAGAGGCCACGCCTCCTGTACTATTTATAGAAGAAAAATGGAGAACTCGATACTCGGGTATACAGTTAAGTCAGACGGACAGAGAGACACCGTAAGATCGATAGTAAAGAACTAATTACGGTTCGTTTAGCGTCGCGAAGCCCCCGTTGTACACGTCTAAGTCTTATTCCCGCAGAGCTTATTTGATGATTGGTTTAATGCCAAACTTGCCTAGATAGCAGTCATTAAACCTTGCTATGTGAATTTAAGATAAAAATGAGTTGAAAGAGAAAACGTGAGGGAGGATAACTTTTTCATCCAGGAAGGTTTCAAAATCACTGACGCATAAATTAAACAAGATTTATTGAATAACAAATAATGGAATATGGCTAATTATTTGGGAAAATTATATAAAATATAGTATAGTACTACCACGACGTTTTTGAAGTTATAATATCAGGGGAACTGGAATTCAAAGAAAGGAATTACACTTTTAATATTTTTAAACCTTTATATACACTGATGATTAATTAGGGAGCTAACTTTTACTGACCTTGTCTAAGCGTTGATGAAATAAAAGTGTTCGTTAAAATGAGCTCTGGACTCGGGAAACGGGAAAGTCTATTCTGATTGGTTAATTTCGAATTGGGTTATACAAAGGCTTTGATTGGTTTGTGGTTGGGCGGACTCGTAATTTGATTTTGAGGTAACTGTATTGATAGCAAAGTGAAATTGCCAACTGCCTCTTCACAAACTTTGTAGGAGGTTGCAGAGATGTCAGCTCTTACAATACTGCCCCCCAAGAGAGTTACTCAACTCGTTACAAAAAAATATTACGCTAATCCAGATATATCCGAGGCCTTCTGACAATGTGACCAGACCGTGTGATGATGCCTGTTGGCTGTCTACGATTGCTGGGAATAGCACAAAATGCGGGCGAGGCACTGTGACTAGCAAGAGTAGACGGATTGATGGTGATCCGTTTGGGTGACCTCTCCGAGATAGCGTCTGGCGATAGCATGACGCTCTCTGCCTGGCTTGCTGGTTGCAGGGTGACCAGAGGTGGAGGGGTGTTCTCCTGACTTGACAGCTCTGACGACGAGGTTTCCTGCAACAAAAGACGAGGCGGCAGCAATCGGGAAGGAGATGGAGATATGGGCGAGATAGAGGAAATTTGGTTTGAGGTTAGATGATGATGAGGTAGGGGAATCACTAGACCATTATTAGAGATAGTAGAAGAGGAAAATGAGGACTGCTCGGAATGAACAGCATTAATAAAGGCAGGTTTTAAGCGATCCAGAGAAACAGTATCCTGCTTGGCGCCAAACTGCAGTACATAGAATCTCGGCCTCCCAGAGATGACGAGAAAGGGTCCGTCATAAACGTATTGCAATGAGGAGCGAGTAGAATCGCGACGAACAAAGACATGGGAACAAGTTGACATTTCTTTCGGCACGAAAGGTCTCTGATTACCAGGCACTCTAGGGGCGGTAGGCTTCAACCTCAGCCATTACCCGTACAAAATCGTGTACATAAGAAGCATGATTGAGGTGAGGAAGTAAATGTCGTTCAGAAGAAGAAGAAGAGAATAGACCGGGCAAACGAAGTTGAGTACCGTAAACTAGTTCCGCTGCATAGCAGGCCAAATCCTCTTTCAAGGACGAACGAATGCCCTACAGAATCAAAGGTAGCTTGTCTAACCAAGTGATATTGGGATCCGGGGAGCTTAAGCTTGCCTTGAGCGTCCGATGCAAACGTTCGACGGCCGAGTTGCTTTGGGAGTGGTAGCTTGTGGTACGAAAGCGAAAGGAACCAAGCACTTATATGAGTGCATCCCATTGGTGGAATTCAAATTGGCTGCCACGATCAGTCATGATCGTTGAGGGAACATCAATACGAGCAACCCATGTTGAGACGAAGGCTCGAGTGACTGTGGAAGCTCTGATGTCCGAGATAAGAACTGCCTTTGGCCAACGAGTAAAACGATCGATCATGGTGAGAAGATAATTGCAACCACGAGAATAACGAAGAGGACCTACTAGATCGACGTGAACGGTGTCAAAACGCGACGACGGAAGAGGAAAAGAGACCAGAGGAGCTTTTGTGTGGCGGTGGACTTTGGCGCACTGGCATGGCAGGCATGATCGAGTCCATTTTGCCACGTCTTCATTTATACCTGGCCAAACGAATCGTTGAGCAACGAGCTTGCGTGTGACATTGGAACCAGGATGAGAGAGACCGTGAATTTGGTCGAAAATGTGCCCACGGTAAGCGAGAGGAATAAGAGGACCAGGACAGTCAGGTAATGAATTGTCAACCAGGATACTCCTGGGAGGACTGTCCAGCAAATCTATCTCTCTCACTGACTCCGTTTTCATTTTCGCTGTAAGTTTCTTTTCATCTTACTTCAACCTCCTCAATTTTTTTCTCAACAGGAAGTTTCAATCCCTTAGCCATGAATAGTCAAACCACGACGTTTACTTCAGCTGCCTCGATCTCGCTAGCGAGCCAGGCCTCCTCAACTTTCACGACCACATGTGCGTCACCCATGGCAATTAGTCGTCCTGCAGCTATAAACCAGTATGTCAGCGCCCGAGGCACCAACCACTCTTCTCGCTTTCGATGCGACCGATCTGATCCGATCACGTGGTTCGAAATATGCGAGGTTTTGATGGCGCATCATGCCACAACTGATCAAGAGAGCATACTAAGCATCACGCTAAAAGTCCCAATCGGTATCTTTACTTTGTTTCAGGGAATTTGGTTACAAAGTGGGAGAAATGGTGCATGGGCGGAGTTGAGGCAAGCTTTCAAGATTTAATTTGGGAGATCCCAGGTTGAAGACTTAAGAGAACTACTAAATACTCAACAAATGAGTGATAGGCGTCCCACGCGTTTCCTTGAGCATCTTAAAGAATTTATCAGGGCGAAGGGCGCTTCGTCAAAACTTTTTGACTCTCTCCTAACGAAGATTTCCATGCGTCGGATCCCTGATCATATTAGGCCCCTCATCATGATTGGTGAGCACAAGAGCGTGGAGAAATCCCAAAAGCAGCAGAGATAATATATCTCAATCCTTACGTAAACTGGGGGACTACCCCACAATGTCCCATTCCTCCTTCTAATCCATCGATTTCGCAAGTTCGGTTACCAACGACGCCCCCTTCCTGCAATCGGCCGGAACCATGTAATACCTCATTTTCACATTCATCACTGGACTTGGCTGCCGCTTTGGAGAGGATAGAGGGAGTGCTGCAAAAACTAAAACTCCAATGTGGCACCAAGCGACTGCACAGTAGCAAGGGTGGACGGAGCGACAGGCGCCGTTCGTCCTATCGAAGACGAAACCAATGAGGGCATTCCAGCACACGAGGTGTGGCACAGCATTTCCCTGCTCATTCTCTCGCCTATCCCCCTACTCCTAAATTCTCTCACTCTCAAACTAGGAGTCTATGCTAGGACCATGAGAAATATGGTAGCGAAGCTGTGCACAAATTCGTCCTTCTAATCATAATGTTACTTACATCCAACCAACTAATTGGTGCTAGTACCACAACAAATATGGTGCAAAATCCGTAAAATGTATACAACCCTGCATATATTTACAACCAGTACATCTCAATCTAACGCTATTCCACCAATTTCACCTAAACAATCTATTCACTCTCCTCAAACTAATGATCCAACTCACTCTCCTCATTTTAATTCAAATTCTTGCACTAATTTATCCTGTGAACGCAAGCCATCAACGAACCCAGCCAAGTCGGAATATTATTTGAGTATCTTTGGAGTCAGACACGAGATTTTCGCCACCCATCACGACACTGGCGGGACTTGAGGGACCTCTCAAAAATATCCGTGACATTAATTCCCTTCCCTCTATAATCCGGGTGAAGGTCAATAATAAACATCAGACAGTCTCACCGTCCCACTATAAAAAAGAGCACCTACAACAAACGTAACTCTCCTAGAGTAATAGGCCCGCTTAAACACACTACCTCCCGTCTCGAATCCTTCTTACGCCAGGGTTACTCGTTTTCTATGCCCTAATAAATAATCCGAGATTCCTCCATTTGTGATTTCCTTGCTACAGGTAATCCATATCGATCCTATAAATCCCAGCCTACCTAATCGTAAGCCGTGTTCTTTGCTTATATTGGAGTTAAATACTACTAAGTCATCTGGTCCAGATAACATTCATTCTAGATTACTCAAAGAAGGTGTAGATAGTATTGCAGTAGCTCTTGAGAAGATATATACCAGATTACTAGAGTTTGGAGAAATACCTAATGATTGGAAATTAGAGAATGTAGGGCCAATTTTTAAAAAGGGAAGTAAAGAAGATCCGAATAGCTTTAGGCCGGTAAGCTTAACTTCTATCGTTTGTAAAATTCTTGAGAAAATAGTTAAGAAGGGGATTTCTGACCATCTAGAGTGTGGTAGGTTAATAAATCATGCTTAGCGTGGGTTTAGAAGAGGTAGATCATGTTTAATAAATGTACTAGATTTTATGGATTATGTCAATAAACAATTAGATAAGGGAGAGAATTTTGATGTAATTTACTTAGATTTTAGCCAAAACTTTTGATAAGGTGTAGGGGTGCGAAGATGTATAAGAGAAAATTTCCTTCCAAAGGCGAGAATATAAATAGCCTATTAAATTACCAAGTCAGAACGGACTTCGCCGTAGCGTGACGGCAGAGTGCTAGCCTCTGGACTCAAAAGACCCGCGATCGATCCCCAAGGTCCACAATTTTTACGAAGAAAATTCTCGAAGAAAACGGTGACCACGGAAAACGCTTTAAGGACAACTCAAGAAATCGACTCAAGAGAAAACCGCTGTCAAGGAAAAACGGAAAGAAAACGACTTCAAGGGCTAACTCGTCTCAACTCATCAAGAAATCCTCATGCCATCAAGAAGCAAGAATAACTCTTCTCAACTCCAAGAAATCATGACGTCATCATGAAGCAGAAGAAGTCATCACGTCATCAGAATTGGAAGGAATCATCACATCAAGATAAATGCAAGTATTATGAAGATACATCAACAAGAATTATCAAGAACTAACCCAGCCAACTTAAAGAAGAAGGAATCTCAGCCTACAAGAATACTAAGAGTCAGATAACGGAAGACAATGTTTGAAGGGGCATCTTCAGTCTAGAAATTATACATAGATACGAATACAGAAAATCAACAAGATAAAGAATGATATTGATAAATAAAAGTAAAATAAGGAGAAGCGCCTTCCCCCTAAGGTTCCACAGACGGATTAGTTCACCAATTAAAAATTCATGGGATATGTGGTGAAGTTTTGAATTGGATAACTGACAGGAAACAGAGATTTGTGCGGAATGGGGTGAGGTCACAGTAGAGTGACGTTATCAGTGGCGTCCATCAAGTATCTGTCATACGCCCTTTATTATTTATAGTGTATATAAATGATCTTGGGGAGGCTGTAAATGTCAAAGTGTCAATTTTTGCTGATGAGTCAAATTTGCAGCTGTAGTCAAAGAAGTTGAGGGTAGCTTTAAAGTGCAGAATGACTTAAATAAGTTATTAGCTTGGGCTCAGAAGTGGCAAGTGACTTTTAACCTTAAAAAAATGCAAAGTTCTTAACATGGGAAGGGATAATAGGGAATTTAGCTATGAAATAGATGGGCTTTGTCTAAATTCAGTTGATGATGAGAAGGAATTACGGTTAGTAGTAGATAGGTCACTTAAGATTTCAAAGCAGTGTATTGAGGCAAAAAATAGAGCAAATATGGTGCTAGGATACATTAACAGGAATGTTAGCTACAAGAGTAAAGAGGTTATGTTTAAACTCTACAATTCGTTAGTAAGGCCCATTTAGAGTACTGTATACAAGCATAGTCACCACATCTTAAATATCGCTTCAACCTGCTAGACTCAGTACTATAGGGTCTCGATAACGAATTCTCTCTAAATATGTTCTCATTTGAAAGATGTGTGAGGGGAGTGTGGATAGATGGGAGTAGGAAAAAATATTAGCGTAGGCGAGTTGCGATCAACTTCCTGCGTCGCTGGACCACTGTTAGCCAGCGGCGTATCCACTCTGCCATCCTGAGTCTAAAAAAGACTCATTCAAACGAAACTTTTAAGCCGCTCGCCTGCACTTTTCGTTCGCTATACAACCCCTCCCCTCCTAGAAGTGAGCGTATTTTGAAGAAATGAAGAGAGGTCGTTTGGAAATGTTATCCAAGGGCTAACGCTCCCCCTCGCGGGTCTCGGTACTATTCTAGATAGAGGATAGTAGGAAAACGGGCAAAAAAAAATAGCGTAGGCGAGTTGCGAACCGCTTCCGGCGTCGCTGGACCACTGTTAGCCAGCGGCGAATCCACTCGGCTATCCTGAGCCTCAAAAAGGACTCATTTAAACGAAGGTTTTAAGCTGCTTGCCTGCACTTCTCGTACGCTATACAACCTCCTTCCCCTTCTAGAAGAGGAGCGTACTTTGAAGAAATCAAGAGATCTTGTTTGGAAATGTTATCCCACGACCAACGCTCCTCCTCCTGGTTCTGGGCACCATTCAAGATAGAGAGAGTAGGGAATTGGGCAAGAAAAAAAATAATAGAGTAGGCGAATTGCGAACAGCTTCTCACGTCGCTGGACCACCGTTAGTCAGCGGCGAATCCACTCGGCCATTCTGAGCCTCAAAAAGACTCATTCAAACGAAGCTTTTAAGCTAGTTGCCTGCACTTCTCGTACTCTATAGGAGATATGATAGCACTTTTTAAAATCTGTTCTGTGATGGATAAGTTGGATATTAGCAAGTTATTTGAGTTGGAAGATAGTAATAGGATTAAGGATCACCGCTTAAAAAAAACAAAAAAAACAGAGGTGCAAGTTAGATGTTAGAAAATATTTTTCACCATAGAGTTGTAGATTACTGGAATAGTTTGCCATTTGAGACAGTAGACAGTCCAAACTTGAATGTTTTCAAATGCAGATTGGACGACATACTAGGAGGAAGGGTTAACTTTGGGGGGTATTCTACCTCTTTCCTGTGGATGCATTTTTTTTTATTATTTGATATTATGATTAATTTGAATTTTGATTAGTCTTGATATGATGCTTTTTTGTTTTTGACACATGCCTGTGTATGGTTCTAACTGTTTATTGTAGATGAATGATCTGGCATTTTATGGGTGGGTTTTGGCAGATGCGGATAACCTTGATAGGCTCTTGTGGCTTTTGTCATCCGTTAAATTATGTTATGTTAATCCCCAGTCTAGTGAATTTCTCTGAAGCTTGTTGTATACTTTTTTCTTTGTCGTCTAAAACATTTTGGTCTTTGAATCTGTACGGCCTACAACAAGAACATTCAGTGGCCCTATTAACTCTCGAACCCTATTACAGGGTACTTATTTATTAATCGCGAAGACTCTTTATAATTTTCTTTCAGGGCATTGCGTAGAAAACTTTCATGACATTTTAATCAGTACTTTCTAGTCTATCTCACTGTCTACTGAGTTCATCCATTAAACATTTATTTCAGAGTTGAATAATGAATTTCCTACTATCCCTATCCACCTGTATATTTTAACATAACAAACATAACATAACATAATTACACGGATGAAAAAAGCCACAAGGGCCTATCAAAGGTCATCCGCCTCCGTCAAAACCAACCACAAAAAGCACCATCACCATGGGAAGACAAAATCAAAGTCCCCACAATATAATATAACAGATGACAAAAGCCACAAGGGCTCATCATAGGTCATCCGAGTCAAACGGCCTCTTTTTCAAGGCACCCAAACTCCCAGGAAAACTATACATCCAGAGGATTGCATCCAGAAACAAGGGTATCACCAATCAAGGCTTGTCAAGAACTAAATCATGCAGCTATAGATATATACAAACAATATTAATATATACAAAACTTAGGAACCATCACAACCTTCCCTTCCCATGAACTCATCCAACCTACTCTTAAATACATTTAAGTTTGGACTACCTACTACCCTCGGCGGCAATTTGTTCCAGAAGTCTACCACTCTATTGGTGAAAAAATATTTTCTTAAATCTAACCTACACCCTTGCTTTTTAATTTTCAAGTGGTGACCTCTAGTCCGATATCCATCATCTAACTCAAAAAACTTGCTAACATCCAATTTATCTATCCCGGAAAAAATTTTAAAGAGCTCAATCATATCCCCTCTCACACACCTCCTTTCGAACGAGAACATATTTAATACCCTCAGTCTATCTATATATTCAAGGTGCCTCAGGGAAGGAATAATCTTTGTTGCCCTCCGTTGCACTGACTCAAGAAGGTTAATATCGTGTCTAAAATGTGGGGACCATGCCTTGTATACAGTACTCTAGATGTGGCCTAACGTAAGAGTTATAGAGTTTAAGAATATCCTCCTTACTTTGGTAACTGACATTTCTCTTAATAAAACCCAGCACTCTATTTGCCCTAATTCTTGCTTCAATACACTGCTTAGAAAAGCTTAATGACTTATCTATTACTACTCCTAGATCTTGATCATCCTCTACTGAGCTCAGCCAATGCCCATCCATTTCATAGTTAAATTCTCTATTATCTTTTCCCATGTTAATAACTTTGCACTTATCAAGGTTGAAAGTCATTTGCCACTTATGTGCCCAGGATAACAATTTATTTAAGCCCCCCTGCACTTTAAAATTATCATCAATATCTTTAACTACAGCTGCTAATTTGGTATCATCCGCAAAAATTGACACTTTATTATTAACTGCCTCCCCAAGATCGTTTATATAAATGACAAATAATAATGGACCGAGAACTGATCCCTGAGGAACCCCACTGATAACATCCCTCCACTCTGACTTTACACCATTTAGCACTACCCTTTGCTTCCTGTCTTTCAGCCACTCAGCTATCCAATTTGAAACACCCCCACATATCCCAATCATTTTAAATTTATGAACTAGTCTCCTGTGTGGTACCTTATCAAATGCTTTACGAAAATCCAAGTAAATTACATCTACATTCTCTCCCTTATCTACTTGATTTGTTACGAACTCCAGAAAGTTCAGTAAATTAGTCAAACATGATCTACCTGATCTAAACCCATGCTGAGCATCGCTGATTAACCCCTCCCTCTCTAGATGTTGGCAAATCCCTTTTTTAACTATTTTCTCAAGAATTTTACAGACTACAGGAGTTAGGCTAACCGGTCTAAAGTTATTTGGATCCTCTTTACTACCCTTCTTGAAAATGGGGACTACATTCGCTCTCTTCCAATCATCGGGTATTTCTCCATATTCCAATGACCTAGTATATAACTTCTCCAGAGCTATTGAGATACTTTCTACACCTTCTTTAAGTATCCTGGAATGAATATTATCAGGGCCGGAGGCCTTGGTAGTATCTAAATCACCTATTAGTCCTTTTATCATCCTCCGATCCACACTAATGTTAGTAAACACCTCTTTTCCTGACCTATGAGTACTATACATAGGACTATTTAGTTTCTCTTTTGTAAATATTGATGCAAAATGACCATTTAGTACCTCAACTATTTCCTCATCAGTTTCTCTGACAACCCCTTCATATTTGATATGTCCTATTTTAACTCTGCCAGACTTGTTATTAATTTTATAGTAACTAAAGAACTTTCTAGGATCTTTGTTGCTATCCTGAGCTAATTTAATTTCTGACACCCTTTTGTTCTTCTTTATAATCTTATTTAACTCATTCCTAGCCATTCTATAATCACTTAAATTTTGAATATTATTTTGTACCTGTAATTTTTTGTATGCCATTTTCTTCCTTACAAACAGCCATAATCTGATCCACTCATACAAAATATGTGAAACCATACTATCGGATCATAATTACATTCAGGTGAAAACAACATGCACTGACTTACATAAAGAACACCTACACAGTAGAGAAACAGCAGCAGATGACCACTTAGGCAACCTGAACTTCTACAACCCTAGCATAAATTGGGACCAAGTTAGAGCAGAGTTGAGGGATACAAACTGGGAGGACATTCTACCAGACACCAACGTAGACAACCTTCTCAAGAAATTTGTGGCGAGATGTAGGGAAATTTGTTCCAAACACATACCCCAAAAAACCAGAAGGAGAATCAAAAATATAATCCCCAGAGACCGTAAAGTCCTCATGAGAAGAAGACACTCACTTCGTACCAAACTTAGAAAGACAAATTACACACCCCTTTAAGGAAGAATACGGTCTCAGATTGAAGAGGTTGAAACAAAACTAAGACAGTCGCATGAGGAACAACAACGCAGGGAAGAAAGAGAAGCAATAACCCAAATTAAGGAAAACCCAAAGTACTTCTTCTCATATGCAAAGAAGAAACTGAAAACCAAATCACCAGTGGGACCTCTCTACGGACCGGATGGTGAGCCGACAGCAGACCCCAAACAAATGGCTAACATACTGAAGAACCAGTATGAAGGTGTTTTCAGCAACCCAAGGGAAGAAGAGAGGATATTAGATGCAGGAACTTTTTTCACTGCTCGACCAAGTACTCCTCACACACTCTCATCAATCAACATTGGGGAGAAGGACATAATAGAGGCAATTAAATTGATTGCCCCATATGCAGCGGCTGGACCAGATGGCTTCCACTCTCAGCTGCTAAGAAACTGCAGTCAAGAACTAGCCAAACCCCTCCAGATGCTCTGGTCTCTCTCACTGCAGAATGGTACTGTACCAGTAGCCCTCAAGTCGGCTATCATTACGCCCATTCATAAAGGAGGCAGCAGAGGCCAAGCTAGCAAGTACAGGCCAGTAGCCCTGACATCCCATCTTGTCAAGATCTGTGAAAGAATAGTGAGAAAAAGGATGGTTGAATTTATAGAATCAAAGAGAGCCTTCAATGACGGACAACACGGCTTCAGACAGGGCCGCTCATGTTTGTCTCAACTACTCCAACACTATGAGAGAATTCTAAAAACCATACGGGATGGACAAAATGCCGATGTAATATATTTGGATTTTGCAAAGGCCTTCGACAAAGTGGATCACGGGATCCTATTACATAAATTACGAAGCCTTGGAATAGAAGGCTCACTTGGAAAATGGCTACACAGTTTCCTAACTGGGAGGACCCAGCAGGTATCTGTGCAAGGTGAACTGTCGTTACCTAGCAGTGTGCGGAGCGGTGTTCCGCAGGGCTCAGTGCTAGGTCCACTCCTGTTCATAATACATGTGGGAGATATAGACAACAACCTGGAGCATGTCGAAGCATCCTCCTTTGCAGACGACACAAGGATAAAAAGGCAAATAACAAGCCCAGAAGATGCAGCTAAAGTACAAGAAGACCCGCAGAGAATACTGGACTGGGCATCAACCAACAACATGCTCCTAAATAGAGAAAAATTTGAATTAGTAAGATATGGGAGAAACGACATACTCAAGAGCTCCACCAACTACAAATATGATGAACAGCAGATAGAAGATAAGGAGCATGTCAAGGATCTGGGAGTCCACATGAGCAGTGATGCTACTTTTACCCACCACATAAATGCTGTGGCTGAAGCAGGAAAGAGCATGAGTGGTTGGGTGTTAAGGACTTTTGCTTCCAGAGAAGGCTCACTTGGAAAATGGCTACACAGTTTCCTAACTGGGAGGACCCAGCAGGTATCTGTGCAAGGTGAACTGTCGTTACCTAGCAGTGTGCGGAGCGGTGTTCCGCAGGGCTCAGTGCTAGGTCCACTCCTGTTCATAATACATGTGGGAGATATAGACAACAACCTGGAGCATGTCGAAGCATCCTCCTTTGCAGACGACACAAGGATAAAAAGGCAAATAACAAGCCCAGAAGATGCAGCTAAAGTACAAGAAGACCTGCAGAGAATACTGGACTGGGCATCAACCAACAACATGCTCCTAAATAGAGAAAAATTTGAATTAGTAAGATATGGGAGAAACGACATACTCAAGAGCTCCACCAACTACAAATATGATGAACAGCAGATAGAAGATAAGGAGCATGTCAAGGATCTGGGAGTCCACATGAGCAGTGATGCTACTTTTACCCACCACATAAATGCTGTGGCTGAAGCAGGAAAGAGCATGAGTGGTTGGGTGTTAAGGACTTTTGCTTCCAGAGAAGGGCAGTGCCTTAAAACACTCTGGAAGTCTCTAGTTCTCCCAAGGCTAGAGTACTGTTGCCAGCTTTGGTCCCCCCATAAAATACAAGAAATAACTACCCTTGAAGGCATCCAAAGATCATACACGGCACGAATCCAAGAAGTACAACACTTAAACTATTGGGACAGACTCAGAGAACTGAAACTGTACTCATTACAAAGGAGACGGGATCGGTACACAATAATCTACATGTGGAAGATATTGGAAGGCAGAGTGCCAAATGTGGCCATAGTCACCAACCAACACCCAAGGAAAGGGAGACTCAGTTACATCAAGGGAGTACAGGGCACCGTACAGCGAGTAAGAAACCTGGCCCACAACTCCTTCACGTACAATGGGCCCCGCTTATTCAACTGTCTCCCGCAAGAACTAAGAGACCTGAGTGGAATTAGCCCTGAAGCCTTCAAAAATAATCTGGATAAGTGGCTTCAAGGACTAGAAGACAATCCACCAACACCAGGATACCCCAGCCGTCACCACAACACCTTGCCAGAAGTAATTCAAACTCTGGAAAGGGAGGAGAATGTGGGATCAAGCGGGTTAGGCGGAAGCCGACTTCAGCCTTGCCATTAACAGGCAGAATTCACCGAAAGTATACCGAAAGTAAGTATCTCCTGATTCCACCATAATGGTTTCCTACTTTTGTTCCTAATGGCCTTCATTGGGATACATTGTTCTTGGACTACATTTATTATATGCTTGAAAGTATACCACATCCCATAAGCATTTTTACCTCTGAAATCTATAACCCAGTCTACCAAATTTAGCAAGCTTCGAAGTTTTACATAATCTCCCTTATGAAAATTTGGAACTTTTTCAGCATTCTCAGTTATTTTACCCTTCTCAATTCCCAAGTTATAACGAACTATCTGATGGTCACTATTTCCCAATGCTTCTCCAACAGTCAATACTTGAACTAAATGATCACTGTTAGAAAGTACTAAATCTAATATATTGTCCCCCCTCGTTGGCTCATTAACAAATTGATTAAAAAAATTATCCTCAAAGCATTCTATGAACCTGCCACTTGTTCTATCCCTACCTATCATATTTTACCAGTCCACAGAGTTTAAGTTGAAGTCCCCAATAATAACTGCATGTGTTTCACATCCCTTACTTATTTCCCTTATCATTAGTTCATCCATATCATCAGTCTGCCCAGGTGGCCTGTAAAAAGCTCCCAAATGCACCATTCTATTTTTACTGAACCTAATTTCTATCCAAAGTGACTCAACTCCTTCCTGCTGTATTGAAGTATTTAAACTTGAAACAATGTTGTTTTTTATATAGATAATTATTCCTCCACCAATCTTACCTTTCCTCCACCAATCCTACCTGTCTCTCTGAGCCTCTCTACCTCCCTTACTTCATTGCTCACTCTAATCTTCTCCTCTGCAACGTTAAAAAATTTCAAAATCATCCCAGAAATCCTAACTTCTGTTCCAAGTTGCAGTCTTTTTCTATTCGTTCTTATTCTTATGAACTAACCACTTTACACCCCCTTTCCCACGAACACACATACCGTACATCATTTTAAATAACTTCCTATTTCATTCTTTATAGAATTATTGCGAATTAAATTTGTATTTTTCTATCTATTTTTTATCTTATTACTTTCGATTTTTCTTTTATAAAGCTGCATCATTGTTTTTTCTAGTTTAAATTCTTTACAAAATCCTTTGTGACGTCATCTAATGCACCTTTTCGTGCAGAATTTTGTTTATGTTGTTGGTATCACTGTTGTCATAAGTTTAAATCCAGCGCCGTTTTATAAGAAACCCTTTTACCAGTTAATTCAAATTCACCTTAAATTTCCTCATCCAAATTATTTGGTCTTCCTTTCGATCATTCGCATTCTATTTTGGGTATATTTTTCTCTCTTTTATAGTTATATTAATGTGCTAAAATGACTAGTTATAAGAAAAAGGAAGAGCCGAAGAAGGATTTCCCTGACATTATTAAAGATCCAAATACTGGTCAAGATTATATCAGAGGAAAGTTCCTTGGCAAGGTAGGTCGTTTACTCCACTATAAAGTGCAATCTGATCTATGTCTGAAATAAGACTATTCTAGATCTTCAGAAAACTTTTAATGGGATTTTCTCCATAAGTGCTAACGGCGAGCTCTCGTTTCACCAGAATTTTTTTGGATAAGTTTTTCATATCTTTGTGATTTTTTATTGTTGTTTGGAAAGTTGTGCAAAAGGTGTATTTAGAAAGGATTATAATTGTTAACAAATACAGTTTAAATCGATTCTAAACTCGGTATAAATTGTGGTTATTTTGTTTCGGTGAAAAAGCGACTTTTGTTTACTTCGGCGGCCATCTTAATTAGCAGGTTTTAAACTTGCGCTCACAAATTCGGGTCAAATTCTTGTTGTTCGTAAGTTTTTGTTTCTATTATTGTTCTTGTTTAAGTATTTCTGACTGTTTGGATGTAGAGAGTATGCCTTTTGAAAGTAGTGTGCGATGTCTGGTGTAACATAACATAATTTCACGGATGACAAAAGCCACAAGGGCCTATCAAAGGTCATCCGCCTCCGTCAAAACCCACCCACAAAAAGCACCATCACCAGGGGTGAATGTGTCTGAGTGCCGTGTATGTGCTTTGACTGAGGAGGTGAGTCGATTACGTGCGGAATGCTTGAGACTGAACGATTTAGTGTCTGAAGTGACAAGAGATGCAAGTGTACGTTTGAAGAATCAGATTGGGACCAGGAGGGAGAAAGTTAGGCCTAGAACAGGGACTGGAGAGAAAGCAGCAAGTGAAGTAAGTGATGATGAGTGTTGGGTGAAAGTGAACAGAATAGATAAGTTAGGACAGGTTAGGTGTGTGAATGAGAGGGACATAGAACATGTTAGGCTAACTAACAGATTTGATGCCCTGAGAGAGAAAGAAATTGAAAGAGATTTGTCTGGTGTAGCCGTGCCTGAAAGTAGAATAGGAGGTTGAGTGAGTGAGAGCAGGAGGGAGGGTAATACTAGGCCTATAGAGAATAGGAGAATGACTGAGGTGATTTTGATGGGTGACTCTCAGATTAGATATTTAGATAGGAAGTTCGGTAATTGTGTAGACAATGGCCCGATGTGATTATTTTGAGCGTCGGCTTGTTGTTGGGTACTGTTCGCCGCGGGGATAACACTGCGATGACCCTGAGTTTCAATCCTTTGGGGGGGGGTCTGGGGGGCACAGCACCCCAGTATAAAAACGAAAATCGCCATAAAATTCTTCGATTTCATCTCTAAAAAAGTAACAATGAAAAGTAGCCCAAAATAGCCCCCAAAAAGCTATGCCTAGGATCCGGCCATCGTCTACACAATTACCGTAAGTTGAGTGAAAGTAAATGGCAGGGAGTGAGAGTTTGTATTCCGGGTGCTGGTGTAAATGATGTGTGTCTGGGTGTGAGAGGGAAGCAGTTGGGATTACACATGTTAGAGTAAACAATGTAAAGAAAGTGAGTACTTGTGAGTTATGACAGTGGTATAAAAGGCTGATTGAAAAGGAATAAAAAAGCACGATGCAATGAAGATGGGAATAATAAAAAACCCTTAAAAATATACTACACAAATGGTCCGACTATAAGCAATAAGATAGATCTCTTAAAAGCGTTAGCGAGTGAAGAGAATTTTGATATAATTGCGATAACAGAGTCATGGCTTGATTTGGCAGGTAGTCACTTTAAACCTGAGGTTGAGATTGAGGGCTTTAACATGTTCCATACAGATAGGAATAGGAAGAGAGGAGGAGGGGTTATTATTTATATTAAAGATAATCTCCAGTGTTGTGTAAACAGTACAATTAAATTAGATGGTAACACTTCAGATTCAGGGCGCACGGTAGATGGCTCTGTTAGTCGGCTACAATTTTGGGCTACAGCATATCTCTTATGATGTCAGACGGTAGCGTCAGATGTGAACAATATCTGCGTAATATTTTTTTGTATATGAGTATATACTGGGGGGCGCACCAATTGATTGAAACTCAGGATCATCGCAGGGTGGTCCCCCTACAGTGATATCTCCCCCCACGAGCAGTCCCCTTGAATTTACTGGGGATTTTATCTCCCCAACAGCTCTTTGTTGGCAGAAAAACCTAACCTAATAACAAACATTCTTACTTTTATAGGTTTCTTGATTAGTTTAAGCACCTCTAAATAATCTAAAGTTTTTTGTGATTATACAAAGTATAGCCGAATTCGAATAACAAAGAAGCACATGGAGAGCACAATAACAAAAGAAAAACATTTGCAAAATGGGTCCTATTTATAAGCTACGATGTTATCAGTAAGAAGCTGTTATCATTTGCAGTAAACAAAACAAAAAACAATAAAAGACATCAAGAAACCTTACCTAACTTAGAAAAAACTATAAACGAGCAGAGCGCAGATATTTAGTAAATAATAGACTAAAAGTTACAAATCCCCAAAAGAACAAAAAAATATAACGCAGTGATTGTCACATCTGATGCTACTGTCTGACGTCATAAGAGATATGCTGTAGCCCAAAATTGTAGCCGACTAACAGCACCATCTACCGTGCGCCTCGAATCTGAAGTATTACCAATTAGATGATAACACAGTCATTATGGCTAAATGTAAAGGAAGGTAAAAACAAGCTTGTCATAGGATTATTATACAGACCACCAAATCTTAGTAAGGAAGCTTCAAATCTTTTGTTGCAGGAGATAGAATGGGCATGAAGAAGTAAGCATGTGTGTATAATGGGCGATTTTAATTACAGAAATATAGACTGGGAAGCTCTTGTGGGTGATCAAGAGGCGAATTTTTTAATGTTGTCCAAGATAATTTCCTGAGGCAGATTATTAATGAACCCACTAGAGGTAATAATATACTGGATTTAGTTCTGACAAATAGGGAAGAAGTTATTAAGGATACTGAGATTGCAGGGAATTTGGGTAATAGTGACCATTGTGAAATTAGATTCCTGACTTTAGAAGAGCAAATTATAATGGGCTAAGGACTTACCTGGAGGCAGTTGTACAGAAACCAGGCAATCAAATCAAATCAGGAATAGATTCAATGATATCAGTTAGTGGAGACAATAATCACCAGGAGGAAGAGATTACAATTGAAGAAGAGTATGAAAGAATAATTGAGCAATTAATTACAGGTCAGATGATGAACATTTCATATAAGGAGATTAGGACTAAAAATGGATGACAGATAAAATTAAGCATTATATTGGCATTAAAAAGGGCATTTATAGGAAAATAAAAATGGAGAGGATCACTTAAGGCAGAGATATAATGAACTAGCAAGAGATGTTAAAAAGTTAATTAGAGTAGCAAGGAGAAATTATGAAATTAAAGTGGCAAATAGGGCAAAGGAAGATCCTAAAAGTTTTTAGCAAATATACCAAACTAAGGTTAGAGATAAAATAGGCCCACTTATAGACTCCAATGGAGAATTAGTGAGTGATGGGGACTCAATGGCTGGAATGCTAAATGACTTTTTTCTCTCAGTATTTAAACAGGAGGATACTCTAAATATACCGGAGGTGTCAATGATCTTTCAGGGCAATGATGAAGAGAAATTAAAGGATATCTTGATCACAAAGGAGATAATATAAGAACATAAGAAAAGAAGGAGACTGCAAAAGACCGTTCATGGCCTACACTTGGTAGCTCCTGTTCCAGTCAACACACAAGATTTCTTACCAGAGAAAAGTCATCAACATTGTTACCCTTTACAGGAGTTGGTCAGATCTAATCTACAATATACATAAAATGCATCCAGAGGATTATGTCCATTCATGCAACCGAAAAATATAATCTCCCCACTCCTTAGAAAAATATATACATATGTACATAAAAAAAAAGTCAGTCCCATCTAGCAGCTTCATCCATATTAATGATCTTGACATAGGTATAAGTAGTGACCTGAGTAAATTTGCTGATGATACTAAGCCAGGTAGGGCCATTAGGGCTGATTCTGATGCTGTTGTAATGCAGGAGGAATTGACCACTGTCCAATTGGGCCGAGAAATGGCAAATGAAGTTTAACATAGACAAATGTAGTGTACTTAGTATAGGTAGAAATAATCCATTGAATAGTTATAAATTAAATGGCAGAATTTTAGGGAGGACTGATTGTGAGAGAGACTTGGGTATTTTGGTAAGTTCAGACCTTCGTCCTAGAAAGCAATGTCTAAATGCTAAGAATAAAGCTAATAGGATATTGGGATTCATCAGGAGGAGTGTAAGCAATAAGAGTGCTGAAGTCATTCTAAAACTGTATCTGGCGCTAGTTAGGCCTCATCTAGACTATGCAGTACAATTTTGGTCACCATATTATAGGAAGGATATTGATTTACTTGAGTCTGTGCAGAGAAGGATGACAAAGATGATTGGTGGGCTAAGGAACTTACCTTATGGTGAAAGGCTCAGAAAACTAAATCTACATACATTGGAAAGGAGAAGAGTCAGAGGGGAATTGATTGAAGTCTTCAAATGGGTAAAAGGATATAATAAAGGGGATCTGGGTAAGGTTCTTATACTTAGTGAACATGACAGGACACGTAGCAATGGGTTTAAGCTTGATAAGTATAGGTTTAGGAAGGAGATTGGGAGGAATTGGTTTACAAATCGTGTGGTAGATGAATGCAATAGGCTCACTAGGCATGTGATAGAAGCCTCCTCTCTGGGTAGTTTTAAGAATAGATTAGATAAATATATGGATGAAGCTGCTAGATGGGACTGACTTTTTTTTATGTACATATGTATATTTTTCTAAGGAGTGGGAAGATTATATTTTGCGGTTGCATGAATGGACATAATCCTCTGGATGCATTTTATGTATATTGTAAATTAGATCTGACGAACTCCTGTTAAGGGTGACAATGTTGATGACTTTTCTCTGGTAAGAAATCTTTTGTGTGTTGAATGGAACAGGAGCTGCCAAGTGTAGGCCATGAATGGTCTTTTGCAGTCTCCTTCTTTTCTTATGTTCTTATATATTTATCTAATCTATTCTTAAAACTACCCAGAGAGGAGCCTTCAATCACATGTCTAGTGAGCCTATTCTATTCATCTACCACACGATTTGTAAACCAATTCCTCCCAATCTCCTTCCTAAACCTATACTTATCAAGCTTAAATCCATTGCTACGTGTCCTGTCATGTTCACTAAGTATCCTTTTACCCATTTGAAGACTTCAATTAATTCCCCTCTGACTCTTCTCCTTTCCATGTATTTAGATTTAGTTTTTTGAGCCTTTCACCATAAGGTAAGTTCCTTAGCCCACCAATCATCTTTGTCATCCATCTCTTCAGAGACTCAAGCAAATCTATAACTTTCCTATAATATGGTGACCAAAATTGTACTGCATAGTCTAGATGAGGCCTAACTAGCACCAGATACAGTTTTACAATGACTTCAGCACTCTTATTGCTTACACCCTTCCTAATGAATCCCAATATCCTATTAGCTTTATTTCTTAGCATTTAGGCATTGCTTTCTAGGAAGAAGGTCTGAACTTACCAAAATACCCAAGTCCCTCTCACAATCAGTCCTCCCTAAAATTCTGCCATTTAATTTATAACTATTCAATGGATTATTTCTACCTATACTAAGTACCTATACTAAGTTGGCTGTCTGGCTTTGTTCTGGAAGGTTGTCTTGCAGGAAGCTCTTGATTCTCATTGTAAGATTGGGATATAATACTGATTTGGGTGTATAGTTTTTCTTGTATTTATTTAATACATCAATCACTGTGTAATAAATACATTAGTGATTAATACTTTTGGGGAAGATAACTGGCAGCAATCCTGAGCAAGAATTTTTTTTGGTGAGTGTAAACTTTTTCCTTAGTAAATTTCTGAGAGTATGGCTGTTTGTATAGATGGTGAGAGCATGCCGTTTGAAAGTAGTGTATATGTGGTGTGTGATGCATGTGGAGTTGAAAGGAGAGTGAATGTAACTGAATGCCGTGTGTGTTTTCTGGAAGGGGAGGTTAGGAGGTTGAGTGGGGAATGTAAGAGGTTGAATGATTTGGTGTTTGAGGTGAGAAGAGATGCAAGTGTGCGATTGAAGGGTGAGATTAGTGCTAAGAGGGTGGAAGATAGGGCTAGGACTGGGAACAGTGTGGAAGTTGTGAGTGATGATGAATGGTGGGTGAAAATGGATAGGATAGATAAGTTAGGACAGGTTAGGTGTGTGAATGAGAGGGACATAGAACCTGTTAGGTTGACTAACAGATTCAATGTCCTGAGAGAGGAAGAGTGTGAAAGTGATTTGCCTGGTGTGATTGTGGATGAAAGCAGGATGGGTGGTAGTGTGACTGAGAGCAGGAGGGAGGGTAATGTTAGGCCAAGACAGAATAGGAGAATGACTGAGGTGCTAGTGATGGGTGACTCTCAGATTAGGTATTTAGATAGGAAGTTGAGTGATAGCAAGTGGAAGGGAATGAGAGTTTGTCTGCCGGGTGCTGGTGTAAGTGATGTTTGTGAGAGGTATGATAGGCTGGTTTCTGGGTGTGAGAGGGATGCAGTTGTGATTACCCATGTGGGAGTGAATGATGTAAAGAAGGTGGGTACATGTGAGTTACGTGAGCAGTATAAAAGGTTAGTTGAAAGGATGAGTAAAAGCAGGGTAAAAGGTGTTGTTTCTGGTGTGCTTCCAAGATTGGATGTGGGGGTAGAATGGTTGTCGCGTGCAATTGGTTTGAATGAATTTGTGAAAGGACTGTGTGAGGAGTTAGGATTGGTGTTTGTAGATGTCTGGGGAGGGTTTTACGGGAATAGGAGGTTGTATGCGATGGATGGGCTCCATCTTAGTCGGGCAGGTGTTGAGGTTCTATGGGGGGAGCTGGATAGTGTGATTAGGTCCTTACGGGTGGGAAACTAGAAGCTGTTAGAGGTAAGGGAATAACAGGAATAGAGGGCAGGTGTAGGAAATGGAAGGGATGCAGAGATAGAGGAATAGCTAAGGGAGAGGGCATACTGATGCGTTATAGGGGGACTAATGCACAAGTGAATGAGCAGATAACTAGGAATAAAAAAGCACAATGCAATGAAGATGGGAATAAAAAAACCTTAAAAATATACTACACAAATGGTCGGAGTATAAGGAATAAGATAGATCTCTTAAGAGCGTTAGCGAGTGAAGAGAATTTTGATATAATTGCGATAACAGAGTCATGGCTTGATTTGGCAGGAAATCACTTTAAACCTGAGGTTGAGATTGAGGGCTTTAACATGTTCCATACAGATAGGAATAGGAAGAGAGGAGGAGGGGTTATTATTTATATTAAAGATAATCTCCAGTGTTGTGTAAACAGTACAATTAAATTAGATGATAACACAGAGTCATTATGGCTAAATGTAAAGGAAGGTAAAAACAAGCTTATCATAGGATTATTATACAGACCACCAAATCTTAGTAAGGAAGCTTCAAATCTTCTGTGGCAGGAGATTGAACGGGCATGTAGAAGTAAGCATGTGTGTATAATGGGCGATTTTAATTACAGAAATATAGACTGGGAAGCTCTTGTGGGTGATCAGGAGGCTGAGGAATTTTTGAATGTTGTCCAAGATAATTTTCTGAGGCAGATTATTAACGAACCCACTAGAGGTAATAATATACTGGATTTAGTTCTGACAAATAGGGAAGAAGTTATTAAGGATACTGAGATTGGAGGAAATTTGGGTAATAGTGACCATTGTGAAATTAGATTCAAGATGAAATGGAATGGTATTGATAGTAGCATGAACAATGTTAAAATTCCTGACTTTAGAAGAGCAAATTATAATGGGCTAAGGACTTACCTGGAGGCAGTTGTACAGAAACCAGGCAATGAAATCAATTCAGGAATAGATTCAATGATATCAGTTAGTGGAGACAATAATCACCAGGAGGAAGAGATTACAATTGAAGAGGAGTATGAAAGAATAATTGAGCAATTAATTACAGGTCAGATCATTAACATTCCTTATAAGGAGATTAGGACTAAAAATAATGACCCAAAATGGATGACAGATAAAATTAAGCATTATATTGGCATTAAAAAGGGCATTTATAGGAAAATAAAAAATGGAGAGGATCACTTAAGGCAGAGATATAATGAACTAGCAAGAGATGTTAAAAAGTTAGTTAGAGTAGCAAGGAGAAATTATGAAATTAAAGTGGCAAATAGGGCAAAGGAAGATCCTAAAAGTTTTTATCAATTATACAAAACTAAGGTTAGAGATAAAATAGGCCCACTTATAGATTCCAATGGAGAATTAGTGAGTGATAGGGACTCAATGGCTGGAATGCTAAATGACTTTTTTCTCTCAGTATTTACACAGGAGGATACTCTAAATATACCCGAGGTGTCAATGATCTTTCGGGGTAATGATGAAGAGAAATTAAAGGATATCTTGATCACAAAGGAGATAGTGACAAAGGAAATTGATAAAATCAAAAGTAGTAAAGCACCCGGTCCTGATGAGGTCTTTCCTAGAATTTTGAAAGAATGTAAGGATGTGTTAAGTGAGCCCATAGCATGCATCTTTAGAAAATCATTGGAGAGTGGCATTGTGCCAGTGGCATGGAAGAAAGCCAATGTGATACCTATATTTAAGAAAGGGGATAAAACAAATATGTCTAATTACAGACCAGTAAGTTTGACATCAGTGGTAGGGAAAATGATGGAATCTATTATAGCAAGGAACATTAGGGATCACTTGGATAAGCATAAGTTGATAAAAGAATCACAGCATGGCTTTAGTAAGGGTAAATCCTGCCTGACTAATTTGCTGTCTTTTTATAGTAAGGTGTATGAAGCAGCAGATAAGGATGAAAACTATGATATTTTATACTTAGACTTTAGTAAGGCTTTTGATCGAGTGCCACACTTACGGCTTCTGAGCAAAGTTAAAGCACACGGGATCGATGGCAGTATATTTAGGTGGATTCAGTCATGGCTTGGTGACAGACAGCAAAGAGTTAGTATAGATGGAGTTAAATCTGAGTGGGGGTGTGTTAGCAGTGGAGTTCCGCAAGGATCTGTTTTGGGTCCCTTGCTATTCTTAATTTATATTAATGATCTTGACATAGGTATAAGTAGTGACCTGAGTAAATTTGCTGATGATACTAAGCTAGGTAGGGCCATTAGGGCTGATTCTGATGCTGTTGTAATGCAGGAGGAATTGACCATTCTGTCCAATTGGGCTGAGAAATGGCAAATGAAGTTTAACATAGACAAATGTAGTGTACTTAGTATAGGTAGAAATAATCCACTGAATAGTTATAAATTAAATGGGAGAAATTTAGGGAGGACCGATTGTGAGAGGGACTTGGGTATTTTGGTAAGTTCAGACCTTCGTCCTAGAAAGCAATGCCTAAATGCTAAGAATAAAGCTAATAGGATATTGGGATTCATTAGGAGGAGTGTAAGCAATAAGAGTGCTGAAGTCATTCTAAAACTGTATCTGGCGCTAGTTAGGCCTCATCTAGACTATGCAGTACAATTTTGGTCACCATATTATAGGAAGGATATTGATTTGCTTGAGTCTGTGCAGAGAAGGATGACAAAGATGATTGGTGGGCTAAGGAACTTACCTTATGGTGAAAGGCTCAGAAAACTAAATCTACATACATTGGAAAGGAGAAGAGTCAGAGGGGGATTGATTGAAGTCTTCAAATGGGTAAAAGGATATAATAAAGGGGATCTGGGTAAGGTTCTTATACTTAGTGAACATGACAGGACACGTAGCAATGGGTTTAAGCTTGATAAGTATAGGTTTAGGAAGGAGATTGGGAGGAATTGGTTTACAAATCGTGTGGTAGATGAATGGAATAGGCTCACTAGACATGTGATAGAAGCCTCCTCTCTGGGTAGTTTTAAGAATAGATTAGATAAATATATGAATGAAGCTGCTAGATGGGACTGACTTTTTTATGTACATATGTATATATTTTTCTAAGGAGTGGGGAGATTATTTTGCGGTTGCATGAATGGACATAATCCTCTGGATGCATTTTATGTATATTGTAGATTAGATCTGACGAACTCCTGTAAAGGGTGACAATGTTGATGACTTTTCTCTGGTAAGAAATCTTTTGTGTGTTGATTGGAACAGGAGCTGCCAAGTGTAGGCCATGAATGGTCTTTTGCAGTCTCTTTCTTTTCTTATGTTCTTATGTACACTACATTTGTCTATGTTAAACTTCATTTGCCATTTCTCGGCCTAATTGGACCCAATGGTCAATTCCTCCTGCATTACAACAGCATCAGAATCATCCCTAATGGCCCTACCTAGCTTAGTATCATCAGCAAATTTACTCAGGTCACTACTTATACCTATATCAAGATCATTAATATAAATTAAGAATAACATAACATAACATAATTACACGGATGACAAATGATACAAGGGCCTATCAAAGGTCATCCGCCTCCATCAAAACCCACCCACAAAAAGCACCATCACCAGAGGAAGACAAAATCAAAGTCCCCCACAATATAATATAACAGATGACAAAAGCCACAAGGGCTCATCATAGGTCATCCAAGTCAAACGGCCTCTTTTTTAAGGCACACAAACTCCCAGGAAAACTACATCCAGAGGATTGCATCCAGAAACAAGCGTATCACCAATCAAGGCTTGTCAAGAACTAGGAATATTAGAGATCACTTGGATAAGCATAAGTTGATAAAAGAATCACAGCATGGCTTTAGTAAGGGTAAATCCTGTCTGACTAATTTGCTGTCTTTTTATAGTAAGGTGTATGAAGCAGCAGATAATGATGAAAACTATGATATTTTATACTTGGACTTTAGTAAGGCTTTTGATCGAGTGCCACACTTACGACTTCTGAGCAAAGTTAAAGCACACAGGATCGATGGCAGTATATTTAGGTGGATTCAGTCATGGCTTGGTGACAGACAGCAAAGAGTTAGTATAGATGGAGTTAAATCTGAGTGGGGGTGTGTTAGCAGTGGAGTTCCTCAAGGATCTGTTTTGGCTCCCTTGCTATTCTTAATTTATATTAATGATCTTGACATAGGTATAAGTAGTGACCTGAGTAAATTTGGTGATGATACTAAGCTAGGTAGGGCCATTAGGGCTGATTCTGATGCTGTTGTAATGCAGGAGGAATTGACCATTCTGTCCAATTGGGCCGAGAAATGGCAAATGAAGTTTAACATAGACAAATGTAGTGTACTTAGTATAGGTAGAAATAATCCATTGAATAGTTATAAATTAAATGGCAGAATTTTAGGGAGGACTGATTGTGAGAGAGACTTGGGTATTTTGGTAAGTTCAGACCTTCGTCCTAGAAAGCAATGTCTAAATGCTAAGAATAAAGCTAATAGGATATTGGGATTCATTAGGAGGAGTGTAAGCAATAAGAGTGCTGAAGTCATTGTAAAACTGTATCTGGCGCTAGTTAGGCCTCATCTAGACTATGCAGTACAATTTTGGTCACCATATTATAGGAAGGATATTGATTTGCTTGAGTCTGTGCAGAGAAGGATGACAAAGATGATTGGTGGGCTAAGGAACTTACCCTATAGTGAAAGGCTCAGAAAACTAAATCTACATACATTGGAAAGGAGAAGAGTCAGAGGGGAATTCATTGAATTCTTCAAATGGGTAAAAGGATATAATAAAGGGGATCTGGGTAAGGTTCTTATACTTAGTGAACATGACAGGACACGTAGCAATGGGTTTAAGCTTGATAAGTATAGGTTTAGGAAGGAGATTGGGAGGAATTGGTTTACAAATCGTGTGGTAGATGAATGCAATAGGCTCACTAGGCATGTGATAGAAGCCTCCTCTCTGGGTAGTTTTAAGAATAGATTAGATAAATATATGGATGAAGCTGCTAGATGGGACTGACTTTTTTTTATTTACATATGTATATATTTTTCTAAGGAGTGGGAAGATTATATTTTGCGGTTGCATGAATGGACATAATCCTCTGGATGCATTTTATGTATATTGTAAATTAGATCTGACGAACTCCTGTTAAGGGTGACAATGTTGATGACTTTTCTCTGGTAAGAAATCTTTTGTGTGTTGAATGGAACAGGAGCTGCCAAGTGTAGGCCATGAATGGTCTTTTGCAGTCTCCTTCTTTTCTTATGTTCGTATGTTCTTAAATCATCCAGCTATAGATATATGCAAACAATATTAATATATACAAAACTTAGGAACCATCACAACCTTCCCTTCCGATGAACTCATCCAACCTTCTCTTAAATACATTTAGATTTGTACTACCTACTACCCTCTGCGGCAATTTGTTCCAGAAGTCCACCACAATATTTTCTTAAATCCAACCTACACTTGCTTTTTTAATTTTCAAGTGGTGACCTCTAGTCCGATTTCCATCATCTAACTCAAAAAACTTACTAACATCCAATTTATCTATCCCTGAAAATTTTTTAAAGAGCTCAATCAAATCCCCACTCACACACCTTTCGAACGAGAACATATTTAATACCCTCAGTCTATCTATATATTCAAGGTGTCTTAGGAAAGGAATAATCTTTGTTGCCCTCCGTTGCACTGACTCGAGAAGGTTAATATCGTGTCTAAAATGTGGGGACCATGCCTGAATACAGTACTCCAGATGTGGCCTAACATAACTGACATTTCTCTTAATAAAACCCAGCACTCTATTTGCCCTATTTCTTGCTTCAATACACTGCTTAGAAAACCTTAATGACTTATCTATTACTACTCCTAGATCTTTTGTCATCCTCTACTGAGCTCAGCCAATGCCCATCCATTTCATAGTTAAATTCTCTATTATCTTTTCCCATGTTAATAACTTTGCACTTATCAAGGTTGAAAGTCATTTGCCACTTATGTGCCCAGGATAACAATTTATTTAAATCCCCCTGCACTTTAAAATTATCATCAATATCTTTAACTACAGCTGCTAATTTGGTATCATCCGCAAAAATTGACACTTTATTATTAACTGCCTCCCCATGATCGTTTGTATAGATGACAAATAATAATGGACTGAGAACTGATCCCTGAGGAACCCGACTGATAACATCCCTCCACTCTAACTTTACACCATTTAGCACTACCCTTTGCTTCCTGTCTTTCAGCCACTCAGCTATCCAATTTGAAACACCCCCACATATCCCAATCATTTTTAATTTATGAACTAGTCTCCTATGTGGTACCTTATCAAATGCTTTACTAAAATCTAAGTAAATTATATCTACATTCTATCCCTTATCTACTTGATCTGTTACAAACTCCAGAAAGTCCAGTAAATTAGTCAAACATGATCTACCTGATCTAAACCTATGCTGAGCATCGCTGATTAACCCCTCCCTCTTTAGATGTTGGCAAATCCCTTTTTTAACTATTTTCTCAAGAATTTTACAGACTACAGGAGTTAGGCTAACCGGTCTAAAGTTATTTGGATCCTCTTTACTACCCTTCTATAAAATGGGGACTACATTCGCTCTCTTCCAATCATCAGGTATTTCTCCATATTCCAGTGACCTAGTATATAACTTCTCCAGAGCTATTGAGATACTTTCTACACCTTCTTTAAGTATCCTAGAATGAATATTATCAGGGCCGGAGGCCTTGGTAGTATCTAACTCACCTATTAGTCCTTTTATCATCCTCCGATCCACACTAATGTTAGTAAACACCTCTTTCCCTGACCCATGAGTACTATACATAAGACTATTTAGTTTCTCCTTTGTAAATACTGATGCAAAATGACCATTAAGTACCTCAACTATTTCCTCATCAGTTTCTCTCACAACCCCTTCATATTTGATATGTCCTATTTTAACTCTGCCAGACTTGTTATTAATTTTATAGTAACTAAAGAACTTTCTAGGATCTTTGTTGCTATCCGGAACTAATTTAATTTCTGACACCCTTTTGTTCTTCTTTATAATCTTATTTAACTCATTCCTAGCCATTCTATAATCACTTAAATTTTGAATATTATTTTACCTGTAATTTTTTGTATGCCCTTTTTCTTCTCTGAAATTTTGCTAGCTATCTCCTGTTTCCCCTATAATGGTTTCCTACTTTTGTTCCTAATGGCCTTCATTGGGATACATTGTTCTTGGACTACATTTATTATATGCTTGAAAGTATCCCACATCCCATAGGCATTTTTACCTCTGAATTCTACATCCCAGTCTACAAAATTTAGCAAGCTTTGAAGTTTTACATAATCTCCCTTATGAAAATTTGGAACTTTTCCAGCATTTTCGGTTATTTTACCCTTCTCAATTCCCAAGTTAAAATGAACTATCTGATGGTCACTATTTCCCAATGCTTTCCCAACAGTCAATTCTTGAACTAAATGATCACTGTTAGAAAGTACTAAATCTAATATATTGTCCCCCCTCGTTGGCTCATTAACAAATTGATTAAAAAAATTATCCTCAAAGCATTCTATGAACCTGCCACTTGTTCTATCCCTACCTATCATATTTTCCCAGTCCACAGAGTTTAAGTTGAAGTCCCCAATAATAACTGCATCTGTTTCACATCCCTTACTTATTTCCCTTATCATTAGTTCATCCATATCATCAGTCTGCCCAGGTGGCCTGTAAAAAGCTCCCAAATGCACCATTCTATTTTTACTGAACCTAATATCTATCTAAATTGACTCAACTCCATCCTGCTTTATTGAAGTATTTAAACTTGAAAAAATGTTGTTTTTTATATAGATAATTATTCCTCCACCAATCCTACCTGTCCTTTGACTAAAGTACATATTATAGCCCTGTAAATCAAATTCACTTATAGTGTCACTAAATTCTATTTCATTAACCCATGATTCAGTAACACATAATATATCTATATCCTCATTGCTAATATAACTAAATAGCTCATCCTTCTTGTTTCTAAGACTACGAGCATTTGTATAGAAACAATTTAACCCCCCTATCCCTGAAGCACCTCTTGAAACTTGAATGACCTCACCTCCATTGCCTTGGGACCTATTTCTGTTATCTGCCAAGTCCATTCTTCTTTCAGTAATATAATGTCCTCTCATAATTCCCTGACCACTACTAGTATCTAGTTTCCTGCCCGCAAAGACCTAATAACCAAAGACCTAATAACACGATCATACTCCTCCCACAACACATCTACCCCCTTCCTACTCAAATGCAGTCCATCCATCGCATACATTTCTTTCATTCCAACAAACCTATCCCACACATTCACAAACATGACACCTTCCATCTCACACATCCTCCTCACATAATCATTCAGCCCAATTGCACGAGACATCCATTCTACCCCAACATCCATTCTTGGAAGCACACCTTCACAACACCTTTCATTCTACTTTCTTTCACCTTTTCAATCAACCTCTTGTACCTCTCACGTAACTCACATGCACCCACTTTCTTCACATCATTCACTCCTACATGTGTAATCACAACCGCATCCCTTGCACAGCCAGACACTAGCTCCTCATACCTATCAGACAGATCTCTCACTCCAGCACCCGGCAAACACACCTCAAACCATTCAATCTACTTGCATTCAACTTCCTATCTAAATATCTAACTCGCGAATCACCCATCACAAGCACTTCAGTCAGACTCCTATTCTTAACCCCCACAGACCTAACTCCATCCCCACTCCTATTCTCATTCAAACTACCAGTCACTTGAACTCCACCCCCACCCCACTGCTAACACCCCCCCACTCAGATTTAACTCCATCTATACTAACTCTTTGCTGTCTGTCACCAAGCCATGACTGAATCCACTTAAATATGCTGCCATCGATCCTGTGTGCTTTAACTTTGCTCAGAAGCCGTAAGTGTGTCACTTGATCAAAAGTATAAAATATCATAGTTTTCATCATTATCTGCTGCTTCATACACCTTACTATAAAAAGACAGCAAATTAGTCAGACAGGATTTACCCTTACTAAAGCCATGCTGTGATTCTTTTATCAACTTATGCTTATCCAAGTGATCTCTAATATTCCTTGCTATAATAGATTCCATCATTTTCCCTACCACTGATGTCAAACTTACTGGTCTGTAATTAGACATATTTGTTTTATACCCTTTCTTAAATATAGGTATCACATTGGCTTTCTTCCATGCCACTGGCACAATGCCACTCTCCAATGATTTTCAAAAGATGCATGCTAGGGGCTCACTTAACACATCGTTACATTCTTTCAAAATTCTAGGAAAGAGCTCATCAGGACCGGGTGCTTTACTACTTTTGATTTTATCAATTTTTTAACATCTCTTGCTAGTTCATTATATCTCTGCCTTAAGTGATCCTCTCCATTTTTTATTTTCCTATAAATGCCCTTTTTAATGCCAATATAATGCTTAATTTTATCTGTCATCCATTTTGGGTCATTATTTTTAGTCCTAATCTCCTTATATGGAATGTTAATCATCTGACCTGTAATTAATTGCTCAATTATTCTTTCATACTCTTCTTCAATTGTAATCTCTTCCTCCTGGTGATTATTGTCTCCACTAACTGATATCATTGAATCTATTCCTGAATTGATTACATTGCCTGGTTTCTGTACAACTGCCTCCAGGTAAGTCCTTAGCCCATTATAATTTGCTCTTCTAAAGTCATGAATTTTAACATTGTTCATGCTACTATCAATACCATTCCATTTCATCTTGAATCTAATTTCACAACGGTCACTATTACCCAAATTTCCTCCAATCTCAGTATCCTTAATAACTTCTTTCCTATTTGTCAGAACTAAATCCAGTATATTATTACCTCTAGTGGGTTTGTTAATAATCTGCCTCAGAAAATTATGTTGGACAACATTCAAAAATTCCTCAGCCTCCTGATCACCCACAAGAGCTTCCCAGTCTATATTTCTGTAATTAAAATCGCTCATTATACACACATACTTACTTCTACATGCCCGTTCAATCTCCTGCCACAGAAGATTTGAAGCTTCCTTACTAAGATTTGGTGGTCTGTATAATAATCCTATGACCAGCTTGTTTTTACCTTCCTTTACATTTAGCCATAATGACTCTGTGTTATCATCTAATTTAATTGTACTGTTTAAACAACACTGGAGATTATCTTTAATATAAATAATAACCCCTCCTCCTCTCTTCCTATTCCTATCTGTATGGAACATGTTAAAGCCCTCAATCTCAACCTCAGGTTTAAAGTGATTACCTGCCAAATCAAGCCATGACTCTGTTATCGCAATTATATCAAAATTCTCTTAACTCGCCAATGCTCTTAAGAGATCTATCTTATTCCTTATACTCCGACCATTTGTGTAGTATATTTTTAAGGTTTTTTTATTCCCATCTTCATTGCATTGTGCTTTTTTATTCCTAGTTATCTGCTCATTCACTTGTGCATTAATTCCCCTATAACGCATCAGTATGTTCTCTCCCCTAGCTATTCCTCTACCTCTGCATCCCTTCCATTTCCTACACCTGCCCTGTATTCCTGTTATTCCCTTACCTCTAACAGCTTCTAGTTTCCCACCCATAAGGACCTAATCACACTATCCAGCTCCCCCCATTCCTATTCCCGTAAAACCCTCCCCAGACATCTACAAACACCAATCCTAACTCCTCACACAGTCCTTTCACAAATTCATTCAAACCACTTGCACACGACAACCATTCTACCTCCACATTCAATCTCTGAAGCACACCAGAAACAACACCTTTTACCCTGCTTTTACTCATCCTTTCAACTAACCTTTTATACTGCTCATGTAACTCACATGTACCCACCTTCTTTACATCATTCACTCCCACATGCGTAATCACAACTGTATCCCTCTCACACCCACAAACCAGCCTATCATACCTCTCACAAGTGTAGGCCATGAATGGTCTTTTGCAGTCTCCTTCTTTTCTTATGTTCTTATCCAAGTGATCTCTAATATTCCTTGCTATAATAGATTCCATCATTTTCCCTACCACTGATGTCAAACTTACTGGTCTGTAATTAGACATATTTGTTTTATACCCTTTCTTAAATATAGGTATCACATTGGCTTTCTTCCATGCCACTCTCCAATGATTTTCTAAAGATGCTTGCTAGGGCCTCACTTAACACATCCTTACATTCTTTCAAAATTCTAGGAAAGGTTTGTGCGAGGAGTCAGGATTGGTGTTTGTAGATGTTTGGAGTGGGTTTTATGGGAGTAAAGGTTTGTATGCGATTGATTGAGTCCATCTGAGCCGAGATGGGGTTGAGGTTTTGTGGCGGGAATTAGATAGTGTTATTAGGTCTTTAGAGGCAGGAAACTAGGTTTTTATAGTGGTCAGGGAAATTTAATGGCTCAAAGTGAGGCAGGGAAAGGAAGCAAACACAGATTTGTAGAAGGTAGGCAGGCTAATGGAAGGTTAAATTACTTGAGTAGTGATACTGGTCAGGGAAATACAAGAGTACAGCGTCGGGGAAGGAGAGAAAGGAGATGCAGAGGAGATAGGCCCTCAGGTGCTTCATGGATAGGTGGTCTGAGTTGTCTTTAGACAAATGCTCGTATTCTTAGAAATAAGAGGGATGAATTATTTAGTTATATCATTCATGAAGATATAGATATAATATGTATAGTTGAATCATGGGTTAATGAAAATATATTTAATGATAATGTCAGTGAATTTGAACTAGAAGCTTATACTATGTACATTAGTCAAAGGAGAGATAGGACTGGTGGTGGGTTCATTATTTATATCAGAAATAGCATTTCTTCAAATCTAAATAACTATAAAGCAAGGAGAAGGTGAATCATTATGGATAGATATTAAGGTTGGTAAAAATAGGAAAATACACTTGGGAGCTTTTTATAGACCACCAGGACAGACTGATTGTATCGATGAGTTAATGATTAGGGAAATAACTAAAGGATACAAAGAAGGTACAGTTATTCTTGGTGACTTTAATTTAACTTCTGTAGACTGTGAAAATATGATAGGAAGAGATAGAGCAAGTTGTAAGATTATGGAGTGTTTTGAGGATAACTTTTTCACCTAATTTGTTAATAAGCCAATATATTAGATCTAATTCTTTCAAATGATGATCACTTAGTTGAGTGTAAGGGAATCATTGGGAAACAGTGATCTTCAGATGGTTCGGTTTAATTTGCTAATAGTTAATGGTAGAACAACGACAAACTCCACAAAAATTCCAAATTTTTATTGGGGAGATTACGATAAATTACACAGCATGCTAAATCTGATTAGGTGGGATATAGAATTCCATGGAAAGAATACTTAAGAGATGTGGGCTATTTTTAAGACTATATTAAACATGGTTCAGGAACAGTGTATTCCAATGAAGTCTATTAGGAAGAAATGTAGGAAACCATTATGGTGGAATCAAGAGATAGCTAATAAAGTATTGCAGTAGCTCTCAAGAAGATATTTATTAGATCACTAGTCTGGAGAAATACCAAATGATTGGAAATTGGCAAATGTAGTGCCAATTTTTAAAAAGGGAAGCAAAGAGGACCCAAATAACTTTAGACCGGTAAGCTTAACTTCTATAGTCTGTAAGATTCTTGAGAAGATGGTTAAGAAGGGAATTTCTAATCATCTAGAGAGTAGCAGGTTAATTAATGATGCTCAGCATGGTTTTAGAAAAGATAGATCTACTTAGATTTCAGCAAAGCTTTTGATAAGGTTCCACATAGAAGACTAGTTCATAAATTAAAGCTGCATGGGATATGTGGGAAGGTTTTAAATTGGATAACTGAATGGCTGAAAAATAGGAAACAGAGAGTTGTACTGAATGGAGTGAGGTCAGAGTGGAAGAATGTTATTAGTGGCGTACCTCAGGAATCAGTTTTAGGCCCTTTATTATTTATAATCTATGTAAATGATCTTGGGCAAGGGTGTAAATAGCAGTGTCAATTTTTGCTGATGACGCTAAATTGGCAGCTGTAGTCAAAGAGGTTGAGTGTAGCTTTAAAGTGTAGGGTGACTTAGATGAGTTGTTAGCTTGGGCCCTAGAAGTGGCAGATGACTTTTAACCTTAATAAATGCAGAGTTATTAACATGGGGAGAGATAATAGGGAATTTAGCTATGAGATGGATGGATATTGGCTTAATTAAGTTGAAGATGAGAAGGACTTACGAGTGGTAGTAGATAGGTCACTGAAATTTTCAAAGCAGTGTATTGAGGCAAAAAATAGAGCAAATAGGGTGCTAGGTTACATTAAAAGAAATGTTAGCTACAAGAGTAAGGAGGTCATCCTTAAACTATACAACTCTTATGTCAGGCCACATTTAGAGTACTGTATACAGACATGATATAAACTTATTAGTCAGTACAAAGGAGGGGCAACAAAAATAATACCATCCCTGAAGCACCTTGAATATGAAGATAGACTGTGGGTATTAAATATGTTTTCATTTGAAAGAAGGTGTGTGAGGGGAGATATGATTGATCTTTTTAAAATCTTTTCTGGGATGGATAAATTGGATTTCAGCAAGTCATTGAGTTAGAAGGTAGTAATAGAACTAGAGGCCACCACCTAAAGATTAAAAAAAGAGGTGCAGACTGGATGTTAGAAAATATTTTTTCACTAACAGAGTGGTGGATTATTGGAATAGTTTGCCACCTGAGACTGTAGACAGCCCAAACTTGAATGTTCTCAAGCGCAGATTGGATGATTATATGGGGATGGAGGGTTAATTTCTTACTTTTTGGTATGTGGATATGTTTCTTGACTCATTCCTGTGGATGCAGTTTCTTTTTATTGTATATTTTGGGGGACTTTGATTTTGTTTTTGACACTCCTATGGAGGCTTTAAATTATATATTGTAGATGCATGGTTGGACATTCCTATGGATTGTTAAATTGTATATTGTAGATGCATGATCTGACAAAATCCTATGGATGCATTATATGGGTGGGATTTGATGGATACGGATGACCTTTGATAGGCCCTTGTGGCTTTTGTCATCCGTGAAATTGTTATTTTATGTTATGTTATGTTACATTAACAAGAATAAATACTTTGCCTCTCATACAAATATGGCGCCTGAGGAAAGGAAATAATTATTACAACATGACATCAATTTACATATGTACAAAATAAAATATAATAAAAACCCATTCTCACTCACGCACACATTCTTACAGAGGGAGGGAAAAGGGGTGGGAGAATGGCCCTTCATACACACTCTCATTCCCTCCACCACAACATGATACCCCCCCCCCCCAGGGGGATGTCTAACAAGGCTGGCACCTCTGAGCTTGATATAATTATTATTGGGACGTACAATAACTTTCACTGGCGTACCTCAACCCTACAGTCTCTGCCACTCTTTACAAATTGTATGATTATCTTGAAATTTAATAGAGTGGCCTTTCAAAAAAAATAATAATCGACAATTTGCTGAAGAAAAGAAAAAAAACATTTTATACAAAAATGAAATCTGGAATTTATATTATATAAAAAAACACAACAAAAAACATTCCCAATCACACACACATTCTTACAGAGGGAGGGAATGGGGTGGGACAATGGCCCTTCATACACACTCACATTCGTTCCTCTTGCTCTTATCGGCAGCCCCACCGCAGTGTCAAATAAAACTGAGTATCATCAGCAAGCAGTTTAAAATTGATGCCATGTCTTTTAAGCAAATGTGATAATTCATAGTACATATAAATGCAGAATATAACTAGACCTAATACACTTCCCTGGGGTACTCCTCTTCCCAAACACTTCTTGGCAGAGAAGGTTCCTCGTATTTGTAAGCAGTAAGTCTTGTTTTCACGATGATTTTTTAGGTAACTTAGTGCACTACCTTCAATACCAACAGCCTCACAATTTTCAAGCACCAAGCTATGCGCAATGGTGTCCAATGCAGCACGCAGATCTAATAAAAAAAAAATAGCACCACTTTCGTTCATCCATCAATACAATTAGATCATTAATCATCAAACACAATGTTTCACTCAAATAAAATTGTCTATAAGCTGACTGATCATCTGATATTGCATTCCCCCATAAGGGGCGCGGCGGTTTGCCATCCTGGCCGCCGTGCTGACGGGACTCAGCACCCTGTCCGGCCCCAGCTTAGCCTCTCTTCCTTCCTTCAAAACACTTGTTTCCTCTCTTTTCACACAACCTCTCCCACAACTTTCTCTGGTCAGCCTCTAATTTCACAGGGTAGATGCTGACCTTCCTTTCAGCCAACCATCCCGCTGAGGGGGTGGGGGACAATGTTCCCTAACCCCTGAGCTCCGGTCTGGGGTGGCTGGTTTTTAACTACCTGCTTCATCCCCACCCATACCTTCCCCACATCCCTTTTCCTCTCGTCTTCAAAATCTATCATTTTTATGCCGTGTCTAAGGTGGAGTCACCAGGCGGGAGGGGTGGTCCTAAATGGCGGCGCCTGGCTCTGCCGGCCTGCAAGCACCTCTAGCAGTGCGGGCAACTGTGAGAGGTGGTGAGCTGTTGCGTCCCGTGTAAATAAGAGGGTCACCATGCCCAATGATGAGTATCAAAAAAAAACCCAACCCCCAACTTCCCTAAGAACAACGGAGCCGCCCTCGGGCAGCTCCACCAAAAAAATGGGGCCTCCCCCCCCTTATGCTTGCGCAGGGGACCCTCCATACTTCTTCAACCGGAGAGGAGGCTTACTCCTCGCATACGGGTGTAGGGGACTTCCCCTCACTCCCTTCTCTGGAGGTGCTTTCAGGCTTCTCCCTATTTCCAGCGGCAGTCCCTCCTTTTCTTTCTAAGGGGACTGCCAAGAAAGCCAGCAGGCAGCTCATTGCCGACCGCCCCTCTTGTAAGCGGCTCGGTAGGGCAAACCCCCTTAGGGGGGAGAGGGAAGCCAGGCCCCTTCGGTCGCTTCCCTCAAAAGACCTGCTGGCAAGGATATTAAACCTTGCCGGGGTTAAGGCTTGTGCCTCCCCACAAATGACTCTTGACGCTGCCAAGGGGACCTGCGATGTCCTGGGAGGGGATGGCCAACTGGAGGCCCCTCCTGTGATAGACATGGTCCTTGAGGAGACCCAGCCTCAGACGGTAGGGCCTTCCATGGGGGGGAATCCGGGCTCGACGCCAAGCACCGAACCCGAGTCCGCCCCTATGCAAGGTACCCCTCAAACGGCTGAGGGTTCTGAGGCAATACAAGGAGGGGAGGGATCTCCTCCGACAGGTGCCCCCACAACTACCAGGAACTTCTCCATTTCGGAGAGGGACCTGGCTGAGGCCGGCCCATCTGGCATGGGGGCTTCTGCCGGCGGAAGTGAGAAGCGGGTTCATTCCCCGCCCTCCTCTCAGAAAAAGACTAGAAAGACAAAGAAGACTCGGGGCTCCTCTCCATCCGCGGGGGCTGTGGGGACGGATAGGTCTGCTGCCACTTTGGTAGGCGACCAAGCCAAGATCGGCACATCCAGCCCCTCTACCCCCCCCGTGTGCGGAGCCCCTGACTAAGACCAAGAGAGCACAGGGCGGAGCCTCGATGACATCGTGGCCCCTCATTCAGAGGTTACCTGGCATTTTCGAGCCCGCTGGCTTCAAACGCTTCCTCGTTATTCGCTCCACTGATGGAACCATGTTGTCCAAGGGCAACATGATCCATCAGAGGAGAAGATTAGCTAGTGCAATTGGTAGAGAGCTGAAGGTGACCCGTTTCTTGGACGGCAGCCTTCTGGCGAATGCGGCGAATCCCGCCGAGGCGGCCAAGATAAGTGCTCTTCGGACACTTCATGGCACCCCGGTGAGTGTGACGCCGCACTCTACCATGAACTTTGTGAAAGGAGTAGTTTATGCGAGGGAACTCGTTGACTACTCCATTGAGGACATCACCCTAGAGCTGGCCGACCATGGGGCGGTCAAGGTCGAACGTGTGATGAGAAAACAGGGAGGGGCTTCGAGACCCACCCCTACACTCTTCGTCACGTTCGACTGTGACAAGCTCCCTGAGTCGGTGCGTGCCAGTTGGTACCGCTACCGCATGAAGGCATTCGTGCCACTGCCGCGGCGGTGCTATTACTGTCACCGCTTCCGCCATACGAATGGCTCATGTAGACGTGCAAAGTCGGGGTCACCCGAAGTCTGTGTAAATTGCTCCAAGGTTGCACACGATAAGTCCAAATCGTGTGTGTCAATTGTGGAGAGCCGCACCCTGCTTCTTCGAAGCAATGTGGTGCATATCTCCTGGAGAAAGAAACCCTGGCCGTTCAGGCCCAGGATAGACTCTCATTCCGCGAGGCTAAGGACTTGGTCATGGCGCACCCAGCTCTGCCTGGGACGTCATATGCCTCAGTAGTTCGAAAGGCACCCTCTGCTCCTGGCCCATCCAGGCCAACGAGCACGGTTGTTTCCGCGCCCATTCGGAGCCCTTCTGCGGGCTCTACCCAACCCGGGCGCTCCCCTGGTAAAGCTGGCGGCAAAAAGGGTTCATACCCAGCCCCGGCTAAAACCAGGGCTCCCCCTTCTTCCCCCAGCGTGACCGTTTCCCACAAGACGAAACGACCACGCGCCTCCACAGAGTCGTTAGACTCACAGGAAGCAACACCCCTGAAGATGGTCGCTAGGCCATCTTCGGCGGTTCCTAAAGCTGTCTCCCGAAAGGAAGACAGCAACAAAGGAGCTTCAGCTCCTTCGCCCACGCCCCGAGGTGGAGCGAGTGGCTCGGAGACGGTGGTTCCTCGAAAAGAGGGCCCCCCGCCTCCGAAGCCGCAGCGCAGCGCCCGCCTAAGGTTTCGAGGCGGAGGGAGGAAAAGACTCGCATGGCGAGCCCAACCTCCCCCAATAAGTCCTCGAAGGCGACAGCGCCTCCAGCGCTTTGTCCGGCTAACAGCGCCCGGGGTTCTGCCCCCGGGAAGCGTACGGCCATTCCCGTGAGGGTCTTCAATTCGAGGAGGGCCCCCGCGTCTCCTCCGAGCTAGGCCTGGAGGGCATATTCCTTCAATGGAATTGCCGTGGACTCCGGGCCAACTGGGAGGAGCTGCGGAGGCTCGCCTCGTCGCGTTCCCCGTTCGCTATTTTTTTGCAGGAGACCATGCTAGGCGCGTGCCCCCTGCCTGCCCTCCCGGGGTATAAGGGTCTTGCGACCCCACCACCGCGGGATGGCCGGGCTGGGGGATGCGCGGTTTACACCCGGCATGATGTCTCCGTTCTTCCTTTCTCTTTAGATACCTCCTTTCAGGCAGTGGCTGTGCAGCCGCACCTGGATAGGAGGTATACTATCATTTCTGCGTACATTCCACCGTCAGCTGACTTCGACGCGGGGGACTTCCGCCGCGTCGTGGCACGGTTACCGAGGCCCTATCTCTTGCTTGGAGATCTGAACGGCAGACATCCTCTCTGGGGAGATTACTCCATAAATCCCAGGGGACAAGTCCTTGCCGATCTGATCGAAGAGCTTGAGATGGGTGTCCTAAACGTGGATGAGTTTACGCATCACTGTCCGAGAAGCGCTTCATTTTCTTGCCTTTACCTATCTTTGTGCTCTTCGGATGCACAGTCTGATTTTGATTGGGGGGTGGTCGATGACCTCCATGGTAGTGATCACTTTCCCATTCAAATATCATTTTCAGGGCAACTGCCGCCTGAGAGACCACCTCGGTGGTGCTTGGCGCGGGCGCGGTGGCCTGCATTTCAGGAAATGACTGAATTCTCTATCTCATTCGAGGAGTTTAGGTCGGTAGATGAGGCCGTTGAGTTCTTCTCCGGCAACCTCATCGCCGTGGGCCTGACTACTATTCCTAGGATGTCTGGCCGTTTTACACGCCGACCGCTCCCGTGGTGGTCGGCCGAGTGTGAGACGGCCCTCAAACAGAAGCGTTATGCCTACATGCGCTATAAGCGCCGCCCGAACGATTTCACTGTCGCTGAATTTCGTCGGGCTAGGGCTAGGTTCCGGTATATTTCGAAGCACGCCCGCCGCTCTTCTTGGCGGGCATACCTGTCTTCACTTAACGGGAAGACCCCTTTAGCTGAGGTGTGGAAGCGAGTCAAAAGGATTCGGGGCAAGTTCTCGCAGGACCCCCCTCCCGTTCTCCAGGAGAATGGGACCGCAATCTCGGACCCCGCGTCCGTGGCGGAATCCTTCGCGACCGCTTTTTCTGCATTCTCTAGCCGTGATGCTGCTCCGCCAGCATTCAATACACGTCGTGATGTCGCGGAAGGCCGCCGGCTGGACTTTACCTCCAGAGGCGGAGAACCCTTCAACGACAAGTTTACTGTAAGCGAGTTGCGTTCCGCTCTCGCTTCGTGCGCGGACACCGCCCATGTTCCGGACGATGTCCCGTACGCCATGCTTCGACACCTGGGTGAGCGAGGCATGGCCTTTCTGTTAGATTTGTTCAACAGGATCTGGGTGGAAGGTCTTCTCCCAGACTCCTGGCGAATCGCTACTGTGCTTGCCTTTCGCAAACCGGGGAGAGATCACTCTACTCCGACCGGTTTCCGCCCAATCTCTCTAACCTCTTGCGTGTGCAAGTTGAAGGAGAAATTGGTAAATGTTAGATTAGCCTTTTTCCTGGACAGCGGAGGCCATCTGACTTCCGCACAGTGTGGCTTCCGCAAGTTCCACTCCACGTCGGATGCTCTGCTCCGACTGGAAAATGCCGTCTGCGAGGCTTTCCTTCGTAGACAGCACTACGCCACGGTGTTTTTCGATCTGGAGAAGGCCTATGATACCGCATGGCGATACGGTATCATGGAGACTCTCCACACGATGGGGGCGAGGGGACGCCTCCCAATGTTTATATGAATATTTGCGAGATCGTCGATTCCGCGTACGGGTGGGGGGGAGCCCTCTCCGGCCCAAAGGAGCAGGAAGAGGGTGTCCCGCAGGGAAGTGTCCTCAGTGTCACACTCTTTGCCCTGAGCATCAACGGCATCACCTCGGTGCTGCCGGAAGATGTTCTCGCTACGCTCTACGTGGACGACCTTTCGATCTCTTTTGGCGCGGCCCAGATGCCAACTCTGAGTGTCGACTCCAACTGGCATTGAACCGTGTCTCTCGCTATACTGAAGCGCACAGGTTTAGGTTTTCCTTGGCCAAGACTAACGTGGTGCACTTGTGCCACCATCCATAGTTCCACCCTAACCCAGACTTGTTTCTTAATGGGGTATGCTTGGAAGTGGTTGAATCGCCCTGTTTCCTTGGGTCTTGTATTTGACTGATGCCTCACCTGGGAGGCTCATATTCGTAGCCTTAGGGTCTCTTGTACCCGCGCCATGGATATTCTATGTTCCATGATGTTCAGCTGGGGCGCTGATAGGGCTACTGCCTTACTTTTTTATCGATTGTTTATTTGTTTGAAGTTCAACTATGGTTGCGAGTTTTATGTATATGCCTTCCACACTTCCCCCTTTTGAGAGCCTACTAGTCAATTCTGGGGAGATGCCACTTGTTCTACGTCGTGCATTATTTGCCTGTACGTGTGAGCCCGGTGCCTCCCTCAGTCGGCAACTGCTCTCACTCCATCTGAAACTGATTTCGACGGTGCCTATGCCGCCGAGAGACACCATTCATACCCAGGGTTTAGGGCTAGGAAACTGCTTGGAGAGCTAGGTATAGCTATTGGGCTTTGGGACCACTGGAGGTCCTGGAGAGTACCACCTTTGGCTATTTGTCGTTATGCCTCTGCTCCCAAAGCTTCTACAGCACTGGGAGTATTGCGTTCAGCACTTTTTGAAGTGCACATCGTGTCACGCTGGAACTGTGCCAATGTATACGTATGGCTCCAAGTCCGAAGAGTGCGTCGGCTTTCACGCCATATCCCCTCTGTTTGAAGTCAGCGGGGCTCTGCCAGGCACTGCGTCTGGCTTCACAGCTAAGCTGGTGGCAATACACAACTCGCTATGGGAGATTAGGTGATGTGCCTGGTCAGGAGACTGGATTGTGATCTATAGTGACTCACAAAGTGCGCTGAGTGCTCTCGGGGTATTGGAATCTCAGCCTTCCCTGGTTCACAATATCAGTGACACCACTGTTTTAGCAAGCTGGGTTGATGTCGAGATTATCTTCTGCTGGGTTCCTGGACATGCAAGAATTGCAGGGAATGACGGCACCAAAGAGTCTGCTAAGACTCTGCGACCGGCCCAGCGTTTCGCTCTTCCTCACACAGACTACATGGCAGGAATACGGTCATCTCTTTGAGCTGCTTTTTAAAGAAGATGTGAGACAGTCGAAGGGAACTTAAAGTTGCGTGCTATTGCACAGCGACCTTTCCCATGGATGTACCCCTAATGCCGTGAAGGCTTCAGGTTGCTTTCTGTTGTCTCTGAATTGGACACACTTGTGGGATGCACTGCCATTTGACAGTGCTCGCCAGCGCCCTACTGTCTCCGACTGTTGGCACATTCTTGTTGAATGTCCTAGTCTTGGGTGATCTCCCTGCATGTTACATGTCCCTTGTACTCCAGACGAGTTTGTGCAGGTTATGGTGGACTTATAGACTTTTTGTGGGAGGCTAGTTTTTCTTGTTCTTTTCTCTCTAGGTTGCATGTCCCTGCGCCGGTGGGAGGCGGGCCTCCCCCTGACGCTCGAGCCTGCTTCCTGCTGTTGCCTTTTATATTTTTGTTGTTATTTTCAAGTAGCCTAGTAGTAGGCTGTGGTTGTGAGTGCTTCAACTTCTGCACAAGTAGGCAGTCGCCAGATGGGCTCCTAAAAAAAAAATTGGGGTTGATAAGATCGGCTCTTGTAGGCTTCTTTTTATTAGTTTTCTTCATCTCCCCATTTCTTTTTATTTAGTATGCCCTTAATTTTTCATTTCCTACTTAAGAAAAATAGTTCCCATGTCTAGTCTATTACATATTAGTTTTATTACCTTCTTTTTGCATGGGAATTTTCATTAATTATTCATAGTTGTATGTCCTACTTGGTTATAGTGTTACAACATTTATAGATTTTTTTTAATTAACTTTCAGGGTGGCTTTGCAAAATGTTACGAACTGACCAATTCTGTTACCAAGCAAATATTTGCTGGAAAAATTGTATCCAAGTCCTTGCTAAAGAAGCAGCATCAGAAGGATAAGATGTGTCAAGAAATATCAATACACAGAAGTCTCAAACATAGTAATATTGTTACCTTTCACACCTTTTTTGAAGATTCAGAGAATGTTTACATTGTTTTGGAATTATGCCGAAGGCGGGTAAGATAAACCTTTTATTGTCAAGCATGTGGGGGGGGGGGGCGCCCTTTTATCTTTAATATAGGTAGAAAATCAAATTTTATGATCTTCAGGACAAGAAGTTTTAAAAACTTAAAGCTTCCTATAGATTTAAAGTATTAAGTGCTTTTGCTCATGCACTTTCTCACCCGTTAAATTTTTAACATCTTCAGATTCATAGAAACTTTCTACTTATTGTTTAGTAGCAGAGTTCACTACCCTACCCTTAGATACTTTTGCAACTTCTTCTGGAAAATACCTATTCTGCTAACAATATCTCTACTTTTTTTGACTAAATACTGAGATGCAGCAAAAACCTTGCACTTTATAGTGAACTTTTTTTCCTCTCATAATTACTTGCAATCTTAAAAACAATTTTTGTCTTTTATCAGGTAGTACTTATACTTAAAACATTTATAAAGAAATTTTATAAGAATAAACAGTTTCAAAATATTAAGTAAATATTTTTAGAAATTTTCTTTCTAAAAAAGTAAAAACTTCTAAGATAAAGTTTTAAAAGCATATATGTATAGGTTGCACTTACTTTTCCATTTGAGTATCAGTTTCTCATTTTTTTTGGACTAGGCAGAGAAACTTTATACAAAGCCTCTAATTTCCTTTTCAGAGGGGTGGCCATAAATGGTGGCACCTGGCTCTGCCAGGACTGTACGCACCCCTTGCAGAGTGGACTACTGCGAGGGGTTATGAACTATTGCACCCCGTAATAAAAAGGGTCACCATGCCCAATGATGAGTAACCCCCCACTCCTTTAATTCCCCCTGTTGCATCGACGGAGCCATTTTCGGGCAACTCTACAGAAAAATGGAGGTCCCCCCATGTGCTTGAGCAAGGGACCCTCCATATTTCTATAACCAGAGAGGAGGTTTACTCCTCTCCTTCACATAAGGGTGTGGGGGAGTCGCACTCACCCCCTTTCCAGCGGCAGTCCCCCCGTTTCTTTCAATGGGACTGCCAAGAAAGCCAGCAGGCAGCTCAGCTAACCGCTCCCCAGTGAAGCGGCTAGGTAGGGCAAACCCTCTTAGGGGGAAGAGGGAAGCCAGACCCCTTCGGTCGTTTCCCTCAAAGGACCTGCTGCACGAATATTGAACCTTGCCTGGGTCAGGGCCTGTGCCTCCCCACACGTTATTTCTACGCCTATTCAGAGCCCTACTGCGGGCTCTACTCAACCCGGGCGCTTCCCTGGTAAAGCTGGTGTCAAAAAGGGTTCACACCCAGCCCTGGCGAAAACCAGGGTTTCCCCCCTTGCCCCAGTGTCACCGTTTCCTGTTAGGTGAAATGGCCACGTGCCTCCACCAAGTCGTTAGACTCACAGGCAGCAAGACCCCTGAAGTTGGTTGCCAGGTCATCTTCCTCAGTTCCTAAAGCTGGCCCCTGAAAGGAGGACAGCATCAAAGGAGCTTTGGCTCCTTGCCCACCCCTAGTAGTGGGCTGAGTGGCTCAGAGACACTGGTTCCTTGAAATGAGGCCCCCCTCACCTCCGAAGCCGCAACAATCGCCTAAGGTTTAAAGGTGGAGGGGGAAAAAGACTCATGATGAGCCTAACCTCCCCAGGACCCAGGATTCTGCCCCCTGGGAAGGGTACGGCCATTGCCGTGAGGGGCTTCTGTTTCAGGATGGCCCCCGTGTCTCCTCTGAGCTAGGCCTAGAGGGCATATTCCTGCGGAGGCTACTTTTCTGCAGGAGACCATGCTAGGCGCGTGCCCCCTGCCTGCCCTCCCAAGGTATAAGGGTCTTGCGACCCCACCATTTACTTTAGATACCTCCTTTCAGGCAGTGGCTGTTCAGCTGCACCTGGATAGGAAGTATACTATCATTTCTGCGTACATTCCACCGTCAGCTGACTTCGATGCCGGGGACTTCCGCCGCGTCGTGGCACGGTTGCCGAGGCTCTTTCTCTTGATTGGAGACCTGAGCGGCAGACATCCTCTCTAGAGAGATTACTCAATAAATTCCATGGGACAAGCCCTTGCCGATCTGATCGAATAGCTTGAGATAGGTGTCCTAAATGTGGATGAGTTTATGCATCACTGCCCGAGAACCGCTTCATTTTCTTGCCTCGTTATATCTTTGTGCTCTTCGGATGCACAGCCTGATTTTGATTGGGTGGGTGGTCGATGACCTCCATGGTAGTGATCACTTTTCCATTCAAATATCATTTTCAGGGCAACTGACACCTGAGAGCCCACCTCGGTGGTGCTTGGTGCTGGCTCGGTGGCCTGCATTTCAGGAAATGACTGAATTCTCTATCTCAGTCGAGGAGTTTAGGTCGGTAGATGAGGCCGTTGAGTTATCCTTAACCTCATCGCCGCGGGTCTGACTACTATTCCCAGAACGTCTGGCCGTTTTGCACGCCGACCACTCACATGGTGGTCGGCCGAGTGTGAGAAGGCCCTGAAACAGAAGCGTTATGCCTTCATGCGCTATAAGGGCCGCCAAACTATTTCACTGTCGGTGAAATTCGAAGCACGCCCGTCGCTCTTCTTGGCGGGCATACGTGTCTTCACTTAACGGGAAGACCTCCCTGGCAGAGGTTTGGAAGCGAGTCAAAAGGATTCGGGGCAAGTTCTCGCAGGATCCCCCTCCCGTTCTCCAGGAGAACGGGACCACAATCTCGGACCCAGAGTCCGTGGCGGAATCCTTCGCGACAGATTTCTCCGCATTCTCTAGCCGGGATGCTGCCCCGCCAGCATTCAATGCACGTCGTGATGTCGCGGAAAGCCACCTGCTGGACTTTAACTCCAGAGGTGGAGAACCCTTCAACAACATGTTTCCTCCGAGTGAGTTGCGCCCTGCTCTTGCCTCATGCACAGACACCGCCCATGGTCCGGACGATGTCCCGTGCGCCATGCATGAGCACGCCGATGAGGGTGCCAAAGAGTCCGCGAGGACTCTGCGACCGGACCAGCGTTTCGCTTTTCCTCACACCGACTACATGGCAGGAATACGGGCAGCTCTTCGGACTGCTTGGCAAAGAAGATGGGAGACGGTCGAAGGGAACTTAAAGTTGCGTGCCATTGCGCCGCGACTGTTCCCAAGGACCTATCCCCCAATGCGACGGCTTCAGGTTGCTTTCTGTCGCCTCCCAATCGGGCACACTCGTGTGACGCATCGCTATTTGATGGAGCTCTTGCCTGCGCCCTATTGCGACGACTGCGTCGTCCCCCAGACTTCGGCACATTCTTGTTACCTGTCCCGGTGCTGGGATGGGCGGGGTCGCTACCGCCTGTCCTTTGTACTCGGGACGAGTGCGTGCACATTGACTGGTGGACTTGTTGCCTATTTGGGGAAGGCCGGCCTTCTCCCTATTATTTAAGCAGGGTTTGTTTTTTTGTTTTTTGCCTTTGTTTTTTACCCCCTTTAGGTTGCACACTCCTGCGCAAGGGGGACCTCCCCCCGACGCAGGAGTTTGCGCTATTTGATGGAGCGCTCGCCTGCGCCCTATTGTGAAGACTGCGTCATTTGCCAGTCTGGGTGATCTTCGCGCCCGTTACCTGTCCCGGTACCGGGATGGGCGAGGTCGCTACCGCCTGTCCCTTGTACTCGGGAGGAGTTCTTGCTCTCTGACTGGAAGACTTTTTGGGGGAGGCCGGCTTTCCCCCTTTTATTTAATTAGGTTTTGTTGTTTTCTTTGTAGATCGCACGCTCCTGCTTCCTAATTGTTGCGATCTTCACTTTCTATTGTTGTGTTTTCGTTTTCTTATCTTAAAGTAGCCTAATGTTAGGCTGTCATGATTCCGGCCACTTATGCCCAAATGGACAGTCGCCAGATAGGCTCTTAACCCCTCCTCCCCTAAGATAGACATGCTCAGCGATGCAGCCCAGCCTCAGAAGGTGGGGCCTTCCATGGGGGCAGATTCGGGCTCATCAAACACCGAGCCCGATTCTGCTACAGTGTTAGGCCCTCTCCAGAAGTGTCTGGCTGCTAAGACTTAACAAGGAGTGGAGGGATCTCCTCCCCACGCCAGTGCCTCCACGACTCCTGTTACCTTCGCCATATCGGACCTTGCAGAGGCTGGCTCATGCTGGAGCAAGGGAGAAGTGATTCCATTCTGTCCTCCTCTCCTAAAAAGACTAATAATAAAAAAAAGACCAAAAATACTCGGAGCTCTTCTCCTTGGGGGCTGCGGTGATGGACGAGGCCACTAACATCCTTGAATGTGACCAACTAATAAACACTTATTAGTTATTCACTTCATTGATGGCAGCATGTTGGCCAAGGGCAACATGATCCATCAGATCAGAGCTTTAGCTGGTATATTTGGTAGAGAGCCGAAGGTGACACGTTTCTCAGACAGGTGCCTTCTGGCGAATGCGGCGAACCCCGCCGAGGCGGCCTAAGTGCTCTTCAGACCCTTGAAAGGAGCAGTTTATGCAAGAGAACTCATGGACTACTCCATAGAAGTTATCACTCAAGAGCTGCCGACCACAGGAAGGTCAAGGTCGAGCGTGTGATGAGAAAACAATTAAGGGCTTCGAGACATCCCTATACTGTTCATCACGTTCGACTGTGAGAAGCTTCCCGAGTCGGTGCGTGCTGGTTGATACTGCTACCGCGTGAAGTTATTCATGCTACTGCCTTGGAGGTGCTATTACTGTCACTGATTTAGCCTTACAATCACTTATCTAAGATGTGCCAAATCATGGTCACCTGAAGTCTGTGTAAATTGCTCCAAGGCCGCACACGATAAGTCCAAATCGTGTGTGGTCACTTGTGTCAATTGCGCAGAGCTGCACCCCGCTTCTTCGAAACAAGGTGGTGCATATCTCGTTGAGAAAGAAATCCTGGCCATTCAGGCTGAGGATTGTCTCTCATTCTACAAGGCTAAGTACTTGGTCCTGGTGCGCTGTGCTCTGCCTGGGATGTCTTATGCCTCAATGGTTAGAAAGACACTCTCTGTTCCTGGCCCATCCAGCCCAACGAGCACAGTTGTTTCGGTGCCCTTCTGTGGGTTCTTCTCAAACCAGGTGCTACCCTGGTAAAGCTGGTGGCACAAAGGGTTCACACCCAGCCCCAGCCAAAACCAGCCCCCCTGCCCTTTTTCCAGCGTGACTGTTTCCCATAAGGCGAAACGGCCACACACCTCCATGAGTTGTTTGGACTCACCCGAGGCAACCTCCCTGAAGTTGGTTGCCAGGCCATCTTCCGGGGTCCCTAAAGCTGTCCCTCGAAAGGAGGACAGCATCAAAGGAGCTTCGGCTACTTGGCTCATGCCTAATGGTGTGCTGGGTGGCTTGAAGTCGGTGGATCCTTGCAAAGATGGCCCACCTGCCTCTGAAGCTGCAACGCCCGCCCAAGGTTTCGAGGCACAGGGAGGAAAAGACTCGCATGGCAAACCCAACCTCCCCCAATAAGCCCTCGAAGGCGACAGCGCCTTCACCCGCTTTGTCCGGCCATTCCTGTGAGTGTCTTCTGTTCGATGAGGGCCCCTGTGTCTCCTCCCAGCTAGGCCTGGCGGGCATATTTCTTCAATGGAATTGCTGTGGTCTCCGGGCCAACTGGCAGGAGCTGAAGAGAAGCTTGTCTCAGCTCGTTCCCCGTTAGCTATCTTTTTGCAGGAAACTATGCTGGGCGCATACCCCATGCCCACCCTCCCTGGGTATAAGGGTTTTGCGACCTCACCACTGGGATGGGGGATGCACGGTTTACACCCGGCATGATGTCTCTCTTGTTCTCTTCGCTTTAGATACCTTTCAGGCAATAGCTGTGCAGCTGCACCTTGACAGAATGTATACTATTATTTCCAAGTACATTCCATTGTAAGCTGACCTCGATGCTGGGGACTTCCGCCGCGTCGTGGCAAGTTTGCCGAAGCCCTATATCTTGCTCATAGATATATGCGGTAGACACCCTATCTGGGGATACTACTCTATTAATCTCCGGGGTCAAGTCCTTGCTGACCTGATCAACGAGTTGAGATGGGTTTCCTGAATGTGGATGAGTTTACCGAGAACTGCTTCATTTTCATGCTCGATCTCTCTTTGTGCTCTCCAGCTGCACAGCCCAATTTTGATCGGGGAGTGGTCGATTACCTCTATGGTGTGATGACTTTTCCATTCAAATATCATTTTCTGCTACGTTGCCGCCGAGAGCCTGCCCCAGTGATGCTTGGTGTGGGCGTCATGGTCTGCATTGAGGAAATGACTGAATTCTCTATCTCAGTTGAGGAGTTTAGGTTAGTAGATGTGGCCGTTTGAGTTATTCTCCGGCAAACCCATTGCCGCGTGCCTGGCTACTATTCCTAGAAGGTCTAGCCATTTTGCACACCGTTCACCCCCTCAAGCAGAAGCGCTATGCCTACATGTGCTATAAGTGCTGCCCGAACGATTTCACTTTCTGTGAATTTCGTCAGGCTAGGGCTAGGTTCCGGTATATTTTAAAGCACGCCTGCTGCTTTTGTTGGCGGGCATACCCGTCTCCACTTAACGGGAAGACCACTCTAGCAGAAGTTTGGAAGCGAGTCAAAAGGATTCAGGGCAATTTCTGACAGGACCCCCTTCCCATTCTCCATGAGAATAGGATTGCAATCTCTAACCCCGAATCCTTCGCGACCACTTTCTCCGCATTCTCTACCCAGGATTCTGCTTCGCTAGCGTTCAAGGCATGTCGTGATTTTGCGGAAGGCTGCCTACTGGACTTTACCTCCAGAAGCGGAGAAGCCTTCAACAACAGGTTTACTGTGAATGAGTTGCGTTTCGTTTTTGCTTCATGGGCGGATACCGCACAGGGTCTGGACGATTTCCAGTCCGCCATGCTTCGACACCTAGGTGAGCGAGGCCTGGCCTTTCTCCTGGATTTATTTAACCGGATCTGGGTGGAGGGTCTACTACTGGATTCCCGGCGAATTGCTACTGTGTTTGCCTTTTGCAAACCTGGGAGAGATCACTACTCCGACTGGTTTCCGCCCAATCTCTCTTACCTCTTGCGTGTACAAGTTGATGGATAAATTGTTAAATGTGCCTTTATTCTTGACAGCAGAAGCCATCTGTTTTCTGCACAGTGCCGCTTCTGTAAGTTCCACGCTCAACTCAGATGACTTTTCAATCTCTCTTGACGTAGCTCTCAGATGCCAACTCTGGAGTGTCAACTCCAACAGGCATTGAACCGCGTCTCTCACTATGCTGAAGGTCACAGGTTTTGGTTTTCCTTGGCAAAGACTAAGTTAGCACATTTCTGCCACCATCCACAGTTCCACCCTGACCCAGACTTGTTTGTTAATGGGGTATGCCTGGAAAGTGGTTGAATCGCACCATTTCCTTGGTCTTGTATTTGACCGCTGCCTCACCTCCGAAGCTCATATTTGTAACCTTAGGGTGTCCTGTACTCTTGCCATTGACATTCTTTATTCCCAACTACAGGTGTGAGTTATATGCATCCTCAGCCAAGTGTGTATTGCGGAAGGTGGACTTGATCCACCACACCGGCCTTCGCCTGGCCACTGGTTCCTTCCGCAATTCCCTCGTTAAGAGCCTACTAGTCAATACTGTGGAGATACCACTTTCTCTATAGTGTTACAGTGCATTATTCGCCTGTACGCGCAAGCCTGGCTCTTCCCTTAATTGGCAACAGCTCTCACTGCATCCGCAGCTGATTTCGACGGTGACTATGTCACAGAGATGCCATTCATACCCTAAGCTTTTTTGGTTTATTGCTAGTATAGGTATAGCTCTCGGGCCCGTGTCGCCCCATGTTCTGTCCAGGATGCCATCCTAGAGGGTACCACATTTGGCTATTTGTAGCCTCGCCTCTGCTACCAAAGCTTGTACAACCCCCTTTGAGTATTGTGTTCAACCCTTTTGGAGCACACCTGTCTCACGCTAGAACCGTGCCAGTGTATACGGATGGCTCCAAGTCCCATGAAGGTGGCTGCTTCCACGCCATATCCCCTCTGTTTGAAGTCAGCGGGGCTCTGCCAGGCGCTGCACATTGCTTTACAGCCAAACTGCTGGCAATACAACCCGCTAGGGAGATTAGGTGATGTGCCCGGTCTGGGGACCGCATTGTGATCTTTAGCCACTCACAAAGTGCCCTGAGTGCCCATGATATCAGTGCCACCATGGTTTTGGCAAGCCTGGCGGATGTTGAGATTATGTTCTGCTTGGTTCCTGGACATGTAGGAATTGCAGGGAATGAGCGCGTCAGAGAGTCTGCTAGGACTCGGTGACCGGCCCAGCGTTTTGCTCTTCCTCACACCGACTACATGGCAGGAATATGGGCTGCTTGGCAAAGAAGATGAGAGACGGTTGAAGGGAACTTAAAGTTGCATGCCATTGCGCCGTGACTTTTCAAGAGCTTCAAGTTGCTTTCTGTCATCTCCGAATTGGACACGCTTGCAGGATGCACCTCCATTTGATGGAGCGCTCGGCATTGCCTTACTGTGAAGACTACGTTGTTTCCCAGACTGTTTGGCACATTCTTTTTGAATGTCTTAGGCTGGGCAATCCCTGCGCACATTACCTGTCTGGGTACTGGGATGGGTGTGGTCGCTACCGCCTGTCCCTTGTTCTTGGGACGAGGTCGTGCACATTGACTGGTGGACTTATAGAAATCCAGATCGTCCTTACTGAGGACCCCTTTTCGCTTAAATAGCATTTGATACACATCCTTCCTTTCATATTCAGTCAAACATCCATCCAATTTCACCATGCTCTTCACTTCATTATCTGTCCAATTCACACATCTTTTCATTCGCAACATTTACCCTGACATCCGTGCTATCATCCATACCTACCTCACTGACAGTTGAGAGGTCACCCAGCACATCTCTGACTTGGATCCCTCTCACCTATCCATTAACCCTGGGGTCCGCCTGCACACATACAAAGGGATCATTCATTCTCATCAAGCCAATCAAACACACCAGCAACACGCCTTACCATATAACAAGAGCATCCTTTCCATCCAATAACACAGCGTTCTTACCCATATCCAAACTCGCATCCCTACTCCAACTCACTAACACACCCTTTCACCCTTCACAAGCCTTACACTCAAAAAGGCAGTCACAATACCGCTAAACACCCCTTAAAACACTACCATCTTACCCTACATACAATTTTTACCAAATCTTTCTCTCAATCCTATTACTTGCAAGATGCACAACCTTGCGGTTCACCTTCATAAAATCATAGCCCAAAATCACACCATACTCACTACTCACCTTATCAATCACAGAGAATTCACACTCATTCATCAACATACCATGCTTTTGAACAGTTGACCTTATCATTCCAATCACAGGTACTTTCATACCACCAATTCCTGCCAAACTATCTTATACTGACAAGAGGGCTTTATAACTTAGTTTGTCATACGCATCCATATATACCAAGCTCGTCTTGCATCCAGATCTATCAAAACCAAACACTCAATCCCGTTCATTCAACCTTCACACTCAGACACTCATACTTCCTACCAGACAGCACTTTCACACTAGACAGACTTATCAACACATTACTAGCACTCATGCACCCAGAGGATGCTTCATCAGGCACCCTTTTACAATTTAGTTTCCCGCTTCAGACTTTCAATTCATACCATGCGTTCTTAGTCTAATCCAACACTTGAATGTCCTTCCATCACAATATCTACATACATTCCTCTGGTCACGACACATCCTTGCATAATGACCAACCTGTCCGCTATTACCACAAACATACTTCATATTTCCTCCAGCAGTCGCTTCACCATTCAACTTCGCATACTCTCTTCAAATGGCCTCTTTATTTACATTCGAAACACACTTTCCTGGCAATCCTTCACCATATGCCCCTTCTTACCACCCCTAAAACACACACCATACATCCACCTACATTCCACCAACATATGCCTTCATTTCACAATCTTTTTTACACCATTCGTACTCTCAATTCCTGGGACATACCTCGGTTGCTCCTTCATAAACCCATTCACACACTTACCAGCCATCTGTCCCCTTACATTCACCCATCCAGTCGGCCAGCCTAGGAAGCTCGACATCACCTCTTCTGGTGCAGCCATCAGGGCATCCTGATAGCTGACAAACTGCTGCAGTGAAGGAATGTTCCTGGGCTTCCTACTCCCAACATCCACACTCTACCATCCATCCCCATCCAAATCACTCTCTTCTTCATTAAATCACTCATCTTCCAGAAGCTCCAACACATCCTCCCACACCAACCGTTCACCTGTCAGTCTCATCCTCTCATTTCTCTTCACATTCAACGGATTGTATCCAGGAACTTCCTCAACATTTGCTTACACGCATTCACACCATCATCACCATACGTCGTTTCTCGCCATAGTCCCAAGCCTATGTACATACATATTCACACTTTCACTTTCCCATGCGAGCCTTCTCAAATTCATTCACCCTTCACACTCTTTCATTCATTTCACTTGACCAGTCAATGGCTTTACCACCTCGTACCTTGGCTCACCCAGACTTGTGATCACATGGAAAAACTCTAGCATCTCCCCTTCCAAGCACTTGTCTAATACATTCACCCAATATCCCTTATTCTTCGGGTACTTGAGCTTACAATAACGCTCAAATTCCCTGAATAATTCTTCCACACTTCCCACTATGCAACCTATAAACTTATAAACCTTTGGCTCTTCCTTTATCAAAATACCTTTCCCCACATTCACTTCACTCTCACTTGAGCTACTCTCACTCATGCCAATCATACCACCACTCCTTCATCCGATTACAACGAGTCAACTTCTTCCTTCTCACTTTCCGATCTTTCCCCTTTGATCCAGTCTTCCTTCCTCTCTTGCATTCCACTCTCTTCCATTCTCCTTCCTTCTTATCACTCATTGTATCCTCCCCATACTCCCATGCACTTCCATTCATCCCATTTCTCTTATTCCCTTCAGTTGGAGCAGGGGTCATGGGCCATTGTGACCCCTTCATATCATATCATATAGGTCCTGCATCCTTTCGTCGACTGCCTTTGTCTTTCTTAATCCTGTCTGTCTTTTCATTCATACCTACCATATCACTCCTTAATCCCTCAATCACGCTCCTCAACATTGTACATTCTTCCTCTTTCTGTCTCAGCTCCAGCCTCAGTCTCACAATATGGCAGGTCACACATTGGAGCAACCATATATTTTCATTAAATCCTTTAATAAGGGGTGCTTAAATAATAGATTTTCTGGTGTAGATTTTGAAAAAGAACTTTATTTTGTTATACAATTGATCCTAACTATATCAATTTCCATTTAAATAAAAGTATATTTTTCCCTTTCGTCACAAGCTTATGTTGTCTGGTGTCCTTCTAAGCCTTACAAAGGAGTCTCCCAGTTGAGTATCTGGATCCCCTTCTTCCCTGATAGTCTGGATTCTTTTCACCCCTTCAGTTCTCTCAGCCTGATCTTCAGAGCATAGGAGGGTTCTGAGGATGGCTTCACTGTATGCATACCAAGCTGATCTCTTCAACAGTTGGCAAAACAATATCCAACACTTTCTTCCTCTGAGACTTAAGCAGTGAAGTTGATAAAAGAATGTGCCTAGCTCCCTCGATCCATGAGTGCTTAATCTTAACGTTAAACCAGCATGGGTAATATACAACAATGATGAACTCAACAATCAGTCATAGATTCTTAAAGGCTTTTCCTTTGAGCTCATGCTTTGACACCCACAACTGAAGAAGTCTGTTAGCTGTGGTCAGCCAGCGACTGTGGTTTACTGGTCCTATTTCCAATAGAGAAAGCCCTGTAGGAAGCACTCTATCTCTGATTGCTGATACAATTCTATAGCCATAGTATTGTCAGTGGAAAGATCTTGGCACCACTTCTTGAGGTATCTTGGTGAGAGGAGGACCTAAAGATATTTGGGTGAAATTTGGGTTGATATCCAAGTCTGTGACAGAGTCAAGGAACTTTCCTATTGTTCCGGAATATCTGTTGTCAGATAGTGTTGGGCCATCCAGGTTGATAATTAGATGATGGAGAGGTACTTCCCCAGTGTGCAGGTTACAGACCAACCAAACAAGCTCTCCCCAAATGGCACTCCATCTTTCGCATTAATCCAGTATTTACACCTGTGTTTATATTCGTGGAGTCTCCTCCTATGGCCATTAAGCTTTTATACAAATCCCTTTCCCTCAGCCATCCAAACATACCCTTAATGTTCTTCTCTGCATGTGATGCTTCTTTTGTAGCCTTTTCTGGGACAAAGTGGAAGAGGTAATTGCTCCCAGGCTCACTGATGACAGTGTAATGCTCCTCTTTTGTTTTTGTTGGAAACAATTTTTCACTTCCCTCTGCCTCCATCATAAAATTTGTCACATCAATTCATCCATCAAAGAGAACACAAGAAATTCCCCCATCCTTCATTAAGTTTCCTCAATTACTTTACTTGTATCTTCCTCAGTAATGAATCCAGCATCTATTAAGCTGCTGTTGCTATAGCTGCAGTTGGTCTCAATCCAACACCATACCTTATACTAGCAAGAGCAATATTTAGAATTTCATCATAATTCTTTCTATTCCTGGGGGAAGATTCCAGCTCTTGGACAGCTTCAAAAGTTACTTTATCACCCAAACTGTTGTCACCATCAGAAATTTCTGCCTCCAGATCTTCACCTTCTGCAAAAAAAATGCTTGATTTCCTTCTTGCTGCTTTTCCTGCTTTTCTCCTTATTTTTTCTCTTTCTTTCTGCTATCCTTTCTTTTTATTTCATATCCGAAGCTCTTAATTGTCTATTATGCTCTGGAATATCAGGACCTCCATTTTGAAAGGTACCTTTGCTTCCAACCTTCTAAAGGCCAGTTCCCCAGTAGGTATTTTTTTTTCTTTACTACAACAGCAGTTAATGTTGGCTTCAGTCTCACAGCCATTACAACCTACTTCCACACAGCTGGAAATTTGACATTTGCATGTCAATTTATCTAATTTTGCAATGAACCTCTCTTTTACTTCAATTCTTCCTTTACTAAGGGAAATTTTTACTGTCTCCTTCCACATCTCCTAAGCTTTGATATTATTATGACCTTTTGATATACAATAGGTGGTTTGAAGAGAGCATTAGCTTTGGTCCACTGATTAATCAAGCCCTGATACATGTCTTTTATCAGCTGGACCACTTCATAATCTCTGGTCATCTTCACCTTGCTCCCTCAGGTAGATGCCATACCTCAAAATATCTTGTTATTGTTCGTAACTCAGATACCATCAGCTTTTGCCTAGTCCCAACAAAATTATTCAGATGAGAACTTGATTTGGACCTTGTGTTGATTTTAGCTATTGTCACATTAATCGCAGGTATATGAAAAGATGGCACTTATATTAAGAATTGTTCTCTACCAAATAATTATATGTTATTCTAAAATGATCCACGGCCTTTTCTAGCATTCAAATATAATGTAAATGCTCTATCAACAGTTACCAGTTACAATAGTTACCAGAACTGGCAACACTACTGGAATATTGCCTTCCACTGAGTAATGAATACTGGCTACTTGCAATTTTAGAGTTAGACCAAACTAAATTAAGGGTAATTTTTAACAGGTTTCCTACTTCTCATGTTTCTCTAATACATTTTACACTTTTTTAGAGAAATATCTTTGACCATAAATGTATTGATGATAGAAAACGGTAAATTTGATCTTTATGGGTAACTAAATTAATAGTAAAATATAGTAAATGACCCAGAACGACCAATATTTCAACTTCAAATTGATGTAGGTTAGATCAATCAGAATTTAACTTTTCTGCCAAAAGTATGTTCTTTTCACCAATATTCATCATTTGTATAACCCTCATCACCAGTTTCATAAAATTCTAGAGTATGACCCCCCCCCTCCCTCCCCTAGTCTCACAATCTCATTATGGAGGCCCTGTTCCACAGAAGCCATCCTCCCAGGTTAATAAGAAAGGACAGAAGAAGAAAAAAAAGCCCCAATCACTACCTCCAATCCAATGACGGACTGCAATCCAATCCTAACAATGCTCCTGTTTTCGATATCTCTTGTCTCTATTTGTGCGCCAAATGTACCGGGCCACGAACCTAAACTCTATCACCAATCTATCCAACCCGTTTCCTACACTAAGTCGGATTTGAGAAATTGAGAGAGAAATGAAACAGATTAGATATACAGTCCTTTATTTATAAAAATATGTGGTAAATATTTGAGATCTCGCTATTTATGTACACCCCCCTTCCCCCAAATGAGATGGATAAATTTAAAATGACAATATTTACAAAATTAAAATAAACAATCCTATCACCAACCCAAATTTTATCTAAATAAATAAACAAACGAGCAACTAAAAAGTCTATTAAAGCTCTCCTTTATTCAATTTGTAATATTCCAAATTGTACAATGCCAGCCACCCTTTACAAAAGGAATATTTATTCTCGTTATATATTTAACAGTGGCTTTTTGTTTATAATAATGATATATGAAACTAAATACAATCCTTACAGAATAATAGAGATAGAGAGGCTTTTTGTTTTAAATATAATGATATATCAAAACCACATCAATCTTTCCAAAATATGGCTCCTGGAAAGCAAAAAAAATTTTTAACATCTTAAAATCAAATATATATATATATATAAAACATCTCTCCATTCACACACATGATCTTAGAGGCAGGGAGAGGGTATTGGGAAAAGTGGTGGGAGAATGGCCCTTCACCACAATGCCAGCATGTTAGCCAAGGGCAACATGATCCATAAGAGGAGAACACTAACTCGCATGATTGGTAGAGAGCCAAAGGTAACTTGTTTCGCCTGTGGGAGACTTCTGGTGAATGTGTCAAATCCCTTCAAGAAGGCTATGATTAGTGCATTTTGTGCACTTCATGTCATGCCAGTGAATGTGATGCTGCACTTTACCATGGACCTTGTGAAAGGATTAGTTTCTGTGAGGGTACTCATGGACTACTCATAGATGATATCACCTTAGAGCTGGCTGACCATGTAGCAGTCAAGGTTGAACATGTGAGGAGAAAACAGGTAGTGGCCTCAAGATCTACCCCTAAACTCTTTGTCACGTTCATCTGGGACAAGCTCCCTGAGTCGGTGTACGCCGGTTAGTATCTCTACTGCGTAAAGGCATTCATGCCACTGCAGCGGAGGTACCACTACTGCCATCGGTTCAGCCATATGAATTGCTCCTGTAGATGTGCAAAGTTAGGGTTATCTGAATTCTGTGTAAGTTGCTCCAAGGGCACACGTGATAGATCCAAATTGTGTATTTCAATTGCAGAGAGCTGCACCCCGCTTCTTTGAAGCAATGTGGTGCAAATCTCCCTGAGAAAGAAATCCCGGCTGTTCAGGTCCAGGATTGTCTCACTTATGAGGCTAAGGACTTGATCTTGGTGTGCCTGGCGCTGCCTGGGAACCCTTTTGTGGATACTACCCATCCCAGGTGCTTGCCTGACATCTGGTGGCACAAAGGATTCACACCCAGCCTCAGCTAAAAGGAGGCAACACCCCTGAAGTTGACCATGAAGCCATCTTTCAGGGTTCCTAAAACTGTCCCCCCCCTCCCCTGAAAGTAGGACAGCAAAAAGCAGCTTCAGTGCCTATACCCACACTGAATGCTGGGCTGGTTGATTCAAAGGTGGTGGATCCTCCAATGGCGGGACCCCACCTGCCTACAGTTCCCAAAGGTGACAACGCAATGTTCAGCCAACAGTGTCCTGAGTTTTGCCTTCAGGAAGTGTAAGGCAAGTCCCATGAGTGTCTTCTTTTTGAATGTCTTAGGCTGGGCCTGGAGGACATATTCCTTTAATGGAACTGCCGCAGATTCTGGGTCTACTGGGAGGATCGGCAGAGGCTCTCCTCCTATTTCCTGTTAGCTATCTTTTTGCAGGAGATCATGCTGGCTGTGTGCTTCCAGCCCACCCTCCTGGGGTTTAAGAGTTTTTTGACCCAACCACCCTGTGGTTAGGGCCAGGCAGGATGATGCTCTATTTACAGACTGCATGTTTTCTCCATTCTTCTCTTTGCTTCAGAAAGCTCATTTACGGCAGTATCTTTGCAGCTGCACCTGAATAGGAGGTATACTGTTATTTTTGCGTGCATTCCCCCTAGTTGTGGTAAATTTGCTGATGTCCTTTCTCTTGTTCCTGGATTTTACAGTAGACACCTCCTCTTGGGAGACTACTTGATCAATTCTAGGGGTCAGGTCGTGGCTGATCTGTTTGATGGGCTTGAGATAGGTGTTGTAAATTTGGATGAATTTACCCATCACTGCCCAAGAACTGCTTCATTTTCCTGTCTTGATCTATCTATGTGCTCCCATGATGCATAGCCTGATTTGGGGAGTGAGGTCGATGACCTCCATTAAGGTGATGCAAAATAGGGTTCATAACATTTTCTTGTTTAGAAACCCCAAATACCATCTCAAATGAATTTGTGTTATAAAAAAATGACAGCTAATTTCAGGTGAAAATTCAAATTATTTTTAGGTTTCGATGCTCTTTGAAAATTTGCTGATTTCCAAGACACCGATGAGGTATCAGCAAGTGTCTTGTTACTTTTTTAAGTGGAAGTTCCCCAGGAGGCATATTATACCACTGTTCTTTCATTTATTACATCATGATTCAGATTAAACTTGATATAGTTTTTTGTATCAAATTTATATCTTACTCTTTAGTAAGATATTTTAATGCTTTTTTTGTTTTATGTGCTACCTTTCTGTAATTTGATACAGCCTGCAGCAAATACTGTTTCTGTTGTTCATCATTAGTGAGAATTTTGTTGTAATCTTCTATCAGTTTTACTCTTTCAGCAATGTCATTAACAACTGCCATGCATTTAAAAACTTTTTTTGACACCTAGAAACTCTTCTTGAGGCCAATCTTCCACCTGTTTGTTGGAAAATGATGATGATTAACTCATAATCTTGAAGGCCATTGTGTTAGTAGTAACAAAATCTTGAATTTGCTTCTTTTCCACAGTTTCAATATCTAATTGGCTTTTCCTTGGTGGATCTGGGTCTGATGGTGTTGTAAGAGTTTCTTTCATTTTTTGTTTTGTCTTATGACTGATTTCATTGTCAAAGAGAGCCATAGAAACTAACTTTCTGACAACTACCACAAATGATTCTTCAATTTTTACAAAACTACTAGCTAGTTTTTTTATCTATATTTGTGTAATTTTTAAGGCTCTTCAGTAGGCACAAATCATTATGTGGAGCACTTGCAGCACTGGGAGCAGAGAAGCAATGTTTGATATAATTGAAGCAGAAAACAAACAAATTTCCCTCAGACATTTCTCTTGTTTTGCTGTTATTTTGAATTGCTTTTTGAACATAAATTTTTTTAGCGAATATATCAGCTTTGCTATCCGATGTGCTCTATGTAAGCTCCTATTTTCTTGAATTTTATTCCGCTGGACGGAGCGCTGCCGAGCAAAATTATTGTCAGTTCTAAATGCTCTTTATAATCATCACAAGTTGCTGTTCACTCAGTTGTTTGGATGCAAAAACAATCATTTCTTCCTCTTCTTGCTGAGGAAAGTTTCATTTTTTAAAATTTTCTTAACTTTGCCAATTATAAATTTTTTAAAAAGGAACTCTTAAACTAAATTTTCCCCCTTTCAAAATATATAGTAAAGCACAATTCCATTCACAAATTTCTTTATATAGAGCAGTTGCAGTATGTTGGCCTTTTCCATGATCCAGTTTTGGATCATGCAGTCATTTCTTCACTACCAAATATTAGAGCTGAAAGATGATCAAATACTTCATCCCCAGTAATGTCTTCTAAAAGCTTGCCATCCCAATGTACAATCAATGGTTGTAATCTTCATGATTTTTCCCCACCTTTGATATAGCTGGAATAAGAATTAGAGAAGCAAATTGATCACTGACTTTAGCCACATCTAATGCATATGGTAGATTTTCATTAATAATTTCATTTTTGGTGGCCCTTGTTTAGATGTTGAAGGTTGGTTTAGATCAAGCTCTTCTGCACTTGATATTGTGTCACTGCTGGAGCACTAGTGCTGGCACTGCTGTCTTCTAGAACTATAGTTTCATCTATAGAACTTGATTGATGAATACTACAACTTTTCTGAAGATGTTTGCTTCTTTGCTGCTAATTCTCCTAATTCTCGGCACTTCATCTTCCTTATCTACCCCATTGATCTTACCTTTATGACCTTCCCTCTGTAAACATAGAAATTCTCATCAGCCTTGGCCTGTACAATGTCAAATAGTTGACAAATTTTCCTTCCCTTTATTCTTTTACTATTAAAAACTTTGATTTCTTTCCTTTGTTCTTTTTCAACATTTGCCACTCATCATGCAATTTGCTTAGTGTCTTTACACCATTACATTTCTGCATTGTTGGTATTGCTGCCTTCTGCCAAACATTCATCACATCATTAACAGTTGAAGTTAAAGCTTCTCTTACGGTTTCGCTTTTAAAATTTTTGTAATTCAGGAATAAGAAAAGTACTTCTTTATTTCATGGCAACACACTTTGATTTAATGTATCTATTTGTTGGCCAATCAGCCATACATCAGTTGTGATTTGTGTCATTTTTTATAACAAGATGACAAAGTAATTGAGAGAAACACACAGTAACACCTCACTGACATTGCTGCACACACACAGTGTCCTACTGCTCATTTCATACTTACTCCTAGGGTTAGGTCTCACTAGTAGTATAAAACAGGTCTATATTCTACATGCAATTAACTATTTTAAATTAAATTTATATTAACACTTCCTATATATTTTAACCAGTAAATAGAAAGAAAATTACAAACTTAGGTTTCACACTCAATTTTAATTTTCTCTGAATATTATTTATTTTGTCCAAAATTTTGCAGTGTTCTTATAACATACAAAATCATATCAGATGATATCCCCCCCCCTATCAAGTCTAGGATGGTCGACTATTTTGCATCACCCTAACCTCCATGCTAATAATCACTTTCTCATTCAAATTTCATTTTCTATGCCACTGCTGCCTTAGATCCCTGTCCAATGGTGCTTAGTGCGGTGGTCCGCATATCAAGAAATAACTGATTTCTCTGCCTCAGTCAAGGAGTTTAGGTTGGTAGATGAGGCCATCAAGTTCTCCAGCAAACTCATCGCCATGGGCCTAACTAGTATTCCTAGAATGTATGGCCATTTTGCATGGCAACTGCTTTCGTGGTGGTGAGCCTAATGTGATGCCGCTCTCAAACAAGCATTATGCCTGCATGCTAGCACCACCCAAATGACTTCACTGTTGGTGAATTTTGTCAAGCTAGGGCTAGATTCCGGTATGTTTCAAAGCATGCACACCACTCTTCCTGGTGGGCATACGTGTCTTCACTTAACAGGAACACCCCTCTAGCAGATGTGTGGAAGTGAGTCAAGGATTTGGGGTTGTAATTTCTCACCCCATCTCCCTGGTAGTCCTTTGAGACTGCATTCTCTAGCCAGGATGCTGCTCTGCTAGCATTCAATGTGCATTGTGATGTGGAAGAGCGCTGACTTGACATTAGTTCCAGAGGCAGAGAACCCTTCAATGACAGGTTTACATTGACTGAGTTGTGTTCTGCTCTTGCTTCATGCGAGGACACAGCCCCTGGTCTGGACGATGTCCTGTACGCATGCTTCGACACCTAGCTTAGCGAGGCATGGCCTTTCTGTTAGATTTGTTCACCAGGATATGGCTACAGGGTATCCTCGCAGACTCTTGCCGAATAGGAGATTACTACCCCGGCCGGTTTCTACCTAATCTCTCTAACCTCTTGCATGTGCAAGTTGATGGAGAAATTGGTAAATGTTAGATTATCCTTTCTGTACAGCGGAGGCCACCTGTCTTCTGCAAGTTCCACTCCACATCAGATGCTCTGCTCTGACTAGAAAATACTGTCTGAGGCTTTCCTTCATAGACAACACTATGCCACTGTGTTTTTCGATCTGGAAAAGGCTTATGATAGCGCATTATTATATGATATATCATGGAGACTATACACATGATGTGGGTGAGGGGGGGTGCCTACCAACCTTTATATTTGAATTTTGGGGAGATTGTCGATTGCATCTGTCTTCGCGACTGATCTGGTTGCAATACACTGTCCTTAGGGAGATAACCGGGCTTGGTCGGTTTGGAAACAAGATTCTTATTGATAGTGACTTATAAAGTGCTGTCAGGGCATTGGAATCTCCACATCCCCTGGTTTGTGATATCCATTATGCCACGGTTTTGGTATGAGGGTGCCAAAGAGCCTGTGAGGACAGGGTGATCAGACTATCTTTCGCTCTTCCTAGAACAGATTACATGGCACGAATATGGCTACCTCTCCAGGTTGCTTGCAAAGAAGATGGGAGCCACTGGCAATTTAAAGTTGTGTACCATTGCGCCATGACCGCTCCCATGCCCCCCCCCCCCTCCCTCAATGTTGCGACAGTTTCAAGTTCCTTTCGGTCATCTCAGAATTGGACACACCTGCAGGACGCACCACCATTTGATGTAGCGCTCTCCTGTGCCTTATTGTGATTACTGCATTGTCACAGATTGTTTGGCAAATTTTTGTTGAATGTACCAGTCTGGGTGATCTTCCTGTACATTAGCTGTTCTGCTACTGGGATGAGTGGGGTAGCTACCGCTTCTCGCTTGTACTTGTTACTGGTTTGTGTACACAGACTTGTAGATTATCCACCTTTTTGGATGAGGCTGGCCTCCTCCACTTTATTTCTGTTTTTTTTTTTGTAGGTTGCATGTTCCTGCCACTGAGACACTCCAGTCATACCCTAAGCCCTTTGGGTTTAGGGCTAGGAAACTTTCAAGAGCTTGGTCTAGTGCTCTGGCTAATGGCATCTCTTGTTCTGCCCAGGATGCTACCCTGGAGGTACCACATTTGACTAGTTGTCGGTATGCCTCTGCTCCCAAAGCTTCTAAAGTGCTAGGATTATATCATTCACCCTTTTAGGAGCATACTTTCTGTCAGCTGGATCTGTGCCAATATATATAAGGATGGTTCCATGTCCCATGGGAGGAGTCAGTTTCCATTCTGTATCCCCTGTGTTTGAATTCAACTGGGCTCTACCAAGTGTTGCCTCTGTCTTCCTGTCAGAGCTGGTTGCAATACACCACTCGATATGGGAGATGCATATTGTGCCTGATTTATCAACTGGTTTACATTTTTACTTTCAAATTGCCCTGACTACTCCCCGGAGCATTGGAATCTCTGCACCCTCTGGTTCACAACATCTGTGATGCCACAGTTTCTGTGAGCTAGGTAGATGTCACAATTATCTACTGGTCAGTTCCTGGATATGTAAGAATGAGGGTTCCAGAGAGTTTGTGAGGACTGGGCAACCTGACCAGCGTTTCACTCTTCCTCACACCGATTACATGGCAGGAATACGGGCAGCCCTCCCGGCTACCTGTCAAACTAGTTGGGAGTTGGCCAAGGTTAATTTAAAGTTGTATGCCATTGTGCCACAATGGCTTCAGGTTGTTTTGTTTTCTTTGAATTGGGTGCACACTTGAGACGAATGTTTGATTTTATGAAGTGCTCACTTGCAAGTCATTGTGATGGCTGCATTGTCCCACAGACTGTTTGACACTTTCTTGTTTAATGTACCAGTCTGGGGGAATTTTCCATGTTACCTGTCCCAGTATCTGGATGAGTGGGGTCACTTCCACTTGTCCCTTTCACCCTGGACAGGTTTGACTCTTTGTTGTAGGTTGCATGTTCCTGCGCAGGGTGCGTTCTTCTTGCTTCTATGCTACCTGTTTTTTGTTATTTTTTTGAAATATCCTTTTGCATTAGAGTGTAAGGTGATTGTCTTTTGCCCTAGTAGGCCATTGCCAAATAGGCATGTAAAAAAACTCCACACATCTTCCATTGAGCTACATTATGCACCATGCACTGTACATTATGTGCTTGTACCTGCTGCTCAATGTATCCCTCCATTACCATTGACTAACACTGCATACACTGTCATACACTAATCCCTGTGGATTTGGGGTTAGGAAAGAGCTTGGTTTAGATCTTGGTCCTGTGGCACTTCTGCCCAAGATGCTATTCTGTAGGTTACCAGCTTTGACTATTGTCGCCACTACTACTACCAAAGTTTCCACAGGGGCAGGAATATTGTGTGCAACCTTTTCTGAGTGACAGTGTACATGGCTGACTCCAAGTCATAGGAGGGGGGATGACTTTCACTCTATCCCCTCTGTTTGAAGTCAGCAGGCCTCAACCAGTTACTGTGTGTATCTGGGTGAGTTAGTTGCAATACTCTGCTCTATATAGGAGATCAAACATCTTGCATTCAGACTGATTGTGATCTTTAGCAACTCACAAAGTACCCCGAAGGGGGGGTGGCGATATGCCATCCGACCCCCGACCCCCAGCTTAGCCTCTTCTCCTTCTTTCAGACAGCCTGTATTTCTCCCCTACTTCCCTTACAACCTCCCACAACTTTCTCTGGTCAGCCTCTAATTTTACACGGTAGATAGTGACCTCCTTCTCAGCCAACCGTCCCGTATCGGGGCTATGTGTGAGGGGACAATGTTCCCTAACCCCTGAACTCCGGTTCTGGATGGTGGGATTTTATCAACCTGCTTCATCCCCACCAATACCTTCCTCACATCCCCTTTACTTATTACTTCATCTATCTTTGTTTTTTACGCTGTATCCAAGGTGGAGCCGCCATGCCGAGGGACTGCTAGGTCACTTGGCGGGAGGGGTGGTCCTGAATGGCGGTAGCTGGCTCTACCAGGCCTGTATGCACCCCTTGCAGGGCAGGCTACTGCGAAGGGTGATAAGCGCATGCATCCTGTGAAAAATGTAGGGTCACCATGCATAATGATGAAAAAACAAATTTGCTTACCTCAATTTACCCCTGGCATCATCGGAGCCACCCTCGGGCAGCTCCACAAATAAACTGGAAGTCCCTCCCCCCCCTGTGCTTGCGCAGGGGACCCTCCAAATTTCTCTAACCTGAGAGGAGGCTTACTACTCTCCTTTGCTTACGGGTGTAGGGAACTCCCCCTCACCTCTTTGTCCTGAGATGCCTTCGGGCACCTCCCTCTTACCAGCGGCAGTCCCCCCTTTAATTTCCAAGGGGACTGCCAAGAAAGCCAGGAGGTAGCCCATAGCCGACTGCTCTCCATTAAAGCGGCTTGGTAGGGCAAAGTTCCTTAGGGGGGAGGGGGAAGCCAGGCCCCTTCAGTCGCTTCCCTCAAAAGAGCTGCTGGTAAGAATATTGAACCAGGCCGGGGTCAAGGCCTGTGCCTCCCAAGGCGAGACTTAAGAAACTGCTGCCAGTAGGACTTGTGATGTCCTGGGGGGAGATGGCCAACTGGAGGCCCCCCCTGAGATAGACATGGTCCTTGAGGCAACCCAGCCTCAGACGGTAGGGCC